>JADBJO010013281.1:32500-40000 GCA_016801955.1 Conus betulinus
AAGGTTGCATGAAAGTGAAAGTATAGATGAGCAAATAAGATAAAGAAAGAAGCTCATTCATTTATTTTATAAACGACTGTATTCCAAAACAAACCTAGGTACATGTGACGTAAAAGACTTAATACAAGAATGTCCACAATTACCTAGAGAAGAACAAGATTCTTAAACGGAGAAATAAGTTTAGGAGGCGGTTTTGCTTTGAAAAACATGCAAAATGGTAAAAGTCCTGGTTCTGACGGTTTTGGAGCTGAATGTTATTTTTTTTTTCTGGAAAAAAACTTGGTCCTTTTGTACTTCGTGCTCTAAATCAGTCAGTGAAGGATGGGGAACTGTCAATCACTGAAAAAAGAAGGAATAATCACCTGCATACCTAAACCGGATAAATCGAGAGAGAATATAAAAACCTGGACACCTATTTCAATTTAAATGTTCTGTACAAAATTGGGTCTGCATGCATCGCAAATAGAATTTAAAAAAAAGGTTCTTCCGAGCCTAATAAGTGAAGATCAGACTGGTTTCATTGCAAATAGATATATTGGGGATAACATACGGCTTATTTACGACATAATTAACTATCTGGAAGTGAGACAATTACCTGGACTTTTAGTCTGGTTAGATTTTGAGAAAGCGTTTGATTCGTTTGACTGGGAATCTTTATTTAAAATTTTGAGAGAATATGGTTTCGAAAATAGCATATGTAATTGGATACAAACATTTTATAAAAACATAAAATCAACTGTTATAGTTAGCGGTCAAACTTCGGATTGGTTTCACAATGAAAGAGGCTGTAGACAGGGAGATGCACTTTCGCCTTATCTATTCATACTATGTGTAGAAATCTTAGCAATCATGATTAGAGAAGATAAAGATATAAAAGGTGTTAAAATAAACAACAAAGAACTTAAAATATCACACTTTGCTGATGATACACATGAATAATGGAGATCGAATATCTTTTGAAAGATCTGTCCAATTTATAGAGAAATTTGGAAAGTTTTCAGGACTTTTCCTAACTGCAGATAAAACACAAGCAGTATGGCTTGGTAGCAAGAAAGGCTCAGAAATAAACTATATGCAGCATTTAAATAGACAATGGAACCCTGATAAGTTTAAAATATTGGGAATATGGTTCACAAATGATGTTAAAAAAACTGTGAAAAGATTAAATACGCTGAAAAATTGTCAGAAATAACAGCCTTGTTTTAAAATATGGATGAAAATAAACATTACTCCTCCTGGACGAGTTGCTGTGTTAAAATTTTTGATTTTATCTAATTGATTCATCTATGGATTTTACTTCCAAATCCACCAGATGACTTCATAAATGATTGTCAGAGAATGTGTTTTTGGTTTGTTTGGAATGGTAAACGGGATAAAATGAGTAGAACAATTGCAATAAAAAGCATAAAGGTGAAAGGGGGGGGGGGGGGGGGGGGGGGGGAGGGGTAGGCATACCCGATATTAGAAAGCATATCAATGCTCTAAAACTTACCTGGCTGAGAAGATCTAAAACAACAAAACACAAGTGGAAAAATATTGCCAGTGTAATGTATCCTTTTTTTTTTCAAAGAAATAGAAAAATATGGTCTTTATTATCCTTTGAATAAATACAATAATGTATTCTGGAACCATACATTCATGGCATATAGAGATTTTTGTAGACATCTGAAAGCAAAAACACAATTGGATGTACTGTCCGAGCCAGTCTTTCATAATAATAAATTTAAAATTGTAATACTGTAATCAGATATAATTGGACTTGGAAAGGGTTTACTGTGTTTCACATTTTTTTGAAAAACGACGGAAGTTTTCTAAGTTTAAACACAATTTAATAGAAAGTATAATATGGGTGTATGCTTCTTAGCTTACTACGGCTGTGTAAGCTCTATTAGGAAATATATACAGCAAACTGGTCTAAATATATCAATTAATCAAAATATTAAAAGAAAAACTAAGAGCTTGAAAAATAATATACTCTATATCCAAAGGATCAGGACTACTATGGCCTTTTCACATTTGACAGCAAACTTCCTAATTCGTGCCAGAAATAGACTAAAAAATTGGGAACAGAAATTTCTTGGGGAAAAGTTTTCAACCAAAGTCATAAAATACAGTATCGTACACAGGATTCTTGGAACTAACGTAGTTTTTAAAGGAAATGGGAATAGTGGGGAATAACAATTGTGATTTCTGTAGAGAAACTAAGGACAATATAGAGCATATTTTCTGGGAGTGTCATTACTCAAAACACAGCTTTGGAAAATTTTGGAGAGACTGCTAAAATCAAAATGCTTTCCATGTACAAACTTTACATTTCGTGAGAAAGTTATACTTTTTGGATATGATGAAATCATATCTACAGACTCGATTTAATAATTCTTTTAGGAAAACAGTATATCTGTAAATTCAAATTTGACAATTGTCTTCCTGATATAGTCTCCTTCCAAAGGTACCTACTTTCACGTTATAAAATCGATAAATACAATGCAGATATAAATTGGAATGGACATGTTTTTAAAACAAGATGGTTGCCATATTTACTATTTATAGAAACGGCATGAGAAGAAAAAATGGGAGGAAAGAAAGAAGGAAAAAGATGAAAGAAATATGAAATTATAATTATGTACAGTGTGATATTTTCTCCTGTAAATGTCGCATTGATAAAACAATACTTTGGGCTGGATTCATCAGTGACTACAGTGTTTAGAGTGCATCGACAATTATGAATATACATGTATACAAATGTCTTTATTCTTGCTGATGTTGCTGTTTACATCTACATACTGATCGATAGCTGTTCGTTACATGGATGTACGGATACGTGTGTATCTCTCTCTCTCTCTCTCTCTCTCTCTCTCTCTCTCTCTCTCTCTCTGTGTGTGTGTGTGTGTGTGTGTGTGTGTGTGTGTGTGTGTGTGTGTGTGTTTTCCTTTTTTCAGCCTTTTTTTTTTTCTTTGTGTATATGTTTGGTAAAAAAAAAAAAATCATTACTCTTTATGTTCAAATGTTGTTATGTTTTTGTACGTTGATTAAAACGAATTTAAAAAAAGTTAAAAAAAAAAAAAAGTGGCGCTGGCCATGACAGCCTCCATGTGGAGTATAGAGGAGAAAAGAAAATCACCGGTTTTTGTTTTTGTTTTTGGGTTTTTTTTTGGGTGTGTTTTTTTTTCTTTTTTAACTATGGAAATCTCTGAAAACACAGGTCGCTGACATAGACAAAAAAAAAATCAACAATTTAAGGGAGAAGTCATTGATCTCAAATGTCAGTGTGACAATCTGCAAAGAAAGAATGACAGTCTGTGTGAGCAGAGGAAGTTCATTGGTTAAAAAAAGAAAAAGTGTGACTCTATTGAGAACCACAGTAGATAAACAACAACTTTTTTTTTTTTTTTTCCTTTTTTTTTCTTTGTTTAATAGGCACACATAAAGAAAGTATTTCACTGGACAACAGCGACAGTATTTACAAACATCAAACAAAGTCATGTAGCATGTCACATAGTGTCCTCATAGATACACCATGACATTTAGAGAAAATACGTTACACAAACATATTTCAGTCACATTGTTCCATTTGATTCCCAAGGTCGCGGACAACATGCAAAACAAAGGGAATTATATTCTATGCATTATTAACATTAATCTTGTATTAATGTTATATATGGAAACCATTTTGTCCCGTATTCTGCATAGTTCATCTCCATCGAGTGCATATATGCAACCTCTTATCTACAATGAAAAAAAAAGGAGCAGACAGGAGATAATGGTGAAGGAGGTCTATCCCAGCGTCTGACACTACCAGTCAGACAACAGCTCACGGTGATCCTGACCCTGAACGGTTCGTTGGTGTGAATGGTGGCTATCCACTGCTAGAACCCCGCCACCACAACGACGAAGACCACACTATCGCCCTGCCTCGTGGGCAAGATCGTTTGCTACCGACGTCGGAGTTGCTAGCTCTGAATATAACCTGAATGAATCAACGCTACCATGGCAGTGCAAACTGGATCCAGCCTGGACTTGACACATCACAGCATGGTGCACGGGACGCGCGGCAAAACAGCACCACTGCTATGTCATTATCAACAAGAAATCCCGTGAACACAAGGCGCGAAATACGATGAGCGACTGGGCGTCTCTCTCTCTCTCTCTCTCTCTCTCTCTCTCTCTCACACACACACACACACACACACAACACACACACACACACACACACACACACACTGCAGCAATGGATCAGATTAGAAAGCAGGTGTCAGGGTCAACAGCAAAGACGGTGTAGGAGGAGTGGTCAGTCAAAAGGTGAGGGAGGGTGCAACCTTGTTGGAGAAACACTGGAGAGATAGCCGGTTTGAAAAAAGAAAATAAAAAAAAATAAAATAAAAGCTCGCATTTGTTTTTCTTCCATTTTTTGTAATACCCAGGTATAACCCTTTCTCATACACATTGCTGGAATGTGGTGACCCCATAGACTTGATGGTATTGAAAAAGTACATTTTCAGGTCGTAAACGCTTTCTAAGCGTGTCACTTAGAGTTCCAAACAAATTCTTTGAGGGTGGGGTGGGGGGGTTGGTGTGGTGTTAGGGCGCTATTCTTTGTATGTGAATTGTGCAGTCAGGTGCGCTCCTTGCCGGTTTTGACTGATCCAAATGGGCATGCAAAGATGCGAAGGCTTGTTTTATTTGATGCAACGAAACTTGACGAGAGTGGTTAAAAAAAAAATGCGGAGTGTCACAGGTGAAGAACATGTTATTAGCTGTGGATTTGGATACGTTTGGCTGGCATAGATAGCGAGTTGTGGACAAACGATTGTGCCTTTATTCAAACAGTGAGTGAAAGGCGTTTATAAACAGCAGTGGTATTGTTCTATCACGAGTAAATGTATTGAGCGTTCAAAACAAGTTTGCTTTACTTGTAAATTTGAGGGGGTTTTGTTTGTTTGTTTGTTTGTTGTTGTTGTTGTTGTTGTTGTTGTTGTTGTTGTTGTGGTTGCTGTATGCGTTGTTTTCTGATAAAGACCTTTATAATAAAGGCTACACACGCGCACACACACACACACACACACACACACACACACACACACACACACACACACACACACATACACACACACACACGCACGCACGCACATACAGAGTATCTATCTATCTATCTATCGATCTATCGATCTATCTATGGATCTATCTTATTTTCGTATTTGTTTGTTAAATTGTTTTTGTATGAATAAAATGAGCTGTGGATCATTCATCATTTGATGTATCTGTGTATACTTGCGCGAAATACAGACGTGCACACGTCATTTACACACAATTCATAGAAATGTGGCAGTGCCTTTTCTGAAACACATTTTAAAATGTCTTAACTTTACTTTCATTCTTAAGATGTCACGGTATGCGCCAAATCAAAAGCAATTTATCAAAAAAACTTTTAAAAAAAATCTAGTATTCCAAGACTATGCTCATTGCTTGTGATCGTTTCCTGGGGAACACAGGGCCCCAACCACACTCTTCCAGCGGACACGATTTCGGGAAATCCTCTTCAGCTCGGCCCACGTCATTCCGGCGGCCTTCACTTCTGCGTCGGTACTCCTTCGCCATGTCTGTCTTGGTCTTCCCACTTTTCTTTTGCCCTGAGGGTTCCATTCAAGGGCTTGTCTTGCGATGTTGGATGGAGACTTTCTGAGGGTGTGGCCAATCCATCCCCACTTCCGTTTTCTGATTTCTAATTCTATTGGAACTTGCTTGGTCTTGTTCCACAGTTCTGTGTTGGCAATAACATCTGGCCGTCTGATGTTCACAATATTTCGCAGACATCTGTTGATAAATGTTTGGAGTTTGTGGATGTTTGTCTTTGTTGTTCGCCACGTTTCAGAACCATACAGAAGGACAGATTGCACATTTGAGTTGAAGATTCTGATCTTGTTGTGGAGTGAGAGGGCAGAGGAATTCCAGACAGGCCATAGCGTAGTAAAGGTGTGCCTGGCTTTATTGATGCGGCTCTTGATATCCTCATCTGTACCTCCATCTTTGCTGACCACACTGCCGAGGTAGACAAACTTGTCAACTTCAGTTGTGTCTTCCTGTTGTAGTCGTAGTGGGTCTCGTTGCTGGTTGTTGACTCTCATGGCTTCTTTTTCTTTGTATTGATTTGGAGGCCCGTCTTTCCTGCTTCTTCTGCTACCTGACACAGCTTCTCTTGTGCGTCTTGCTGTTTGTGGGAGAGAAGGCTGATGTCGTCGTCGGCGAAGTCCAGGTCTTCCAGTTGCTTGGTGAAAGTCCACTGGATTCCTGTCCTCTTGCCGTCGTCTGCCGCATTATCCAGTCAACCACCATCAGGAAAATTGTCGGCGATAGTAGACACCCCTGACGGACACCGGTTTGTATGGTGAAAGGCTTCGTTAGCTTCCCGTCGTGGACGACCTGGCATGTGGCATCTTCGTAAAGTTGTTGGATGATGGCAACAAACTTGGGTGGGAAGCCATAGTGGTGCATGAGTTTCCAGATGGTATCTCTGTCGATGTTGCCAAACGCCTTCTGGAAATCCACAAATACTGCGTACAAGGGGGTCTGCCACTCCAGAGACTGCTCGGTGATAATTCTCATGGTGGCTATTTGGTCCGTGCATGATCTGTCTTGGCGAAATCCAGCTTGTTCTTGGCGGGAGGGTCTTGTCTAGGGCGGTCTTTAGTCTCTCTAGCATGATCTTGGTCAGCACCTTCCCGGGATGGGACAGCAGCATAATCCCTCTCCAGTTGTTACAGGATGACCAGTCCTCTTTCTTCGGCAGCTTCACCAGGTGGCCTCTTTTCCAGTCTTCTGGCACTCGTTCCTGCTCCCAGATCTTGCTTAGGAGTGGATGCAGCATCTCTGTTGACGTCTGGATGTCTGCTTTCAGTGCTTCAGCTGGAATTCAGTCTGGACCCGCTGCTTTACCTGACTTCAGTGACTTGATGGCTTTGGTAACTTCCGTCTTGGTTGGTGGGCCCTGTGTTGATGTCCAGAAGCTGAGTTGGTGGTGGAATGTCTGGGGGGGACAGGTGGTGCAGGTCTATTCAGTGTCTCTTCAAAGTGCTCTGCCCACCTTGCTCTCTGTATCAGCTTCTTCTGAGATGGTGTTTCCCTCCTTGTCTTTGACCGGGCGACTGGGGGTTGCTGGTCTTTCCAGAAAGTGTTCGAGTAATCTCATACAGTCTTTTCATGTTTCTCTGTCCTGCCACTGTTTCTGCCTCTTCTGTGAGCTCATGGATGAATTGTATCTTGTCTTGTCTAGCACTTTTCTTAACTTGGCGGTTGACGTCCCAGTAGTGTGCCTGTAACTCTTGCTGGTGGTCTTGGTCTAGGGTCGGGTTGATCTGGTCTTTTAGGTGCCTCCGCTCTGTAATGAGGGTCCATGTTCCAGCTGTCAGCCATTCTTTGTGTTTTCTTTGCTTCTTTCCAAGCACTTGTTTACATGTCGTCTGCCAGACCTTCCTCGGGCCACACCAGTGGTCTTCGATTGTTTAA
>JADBJO010013281.1:45000-53234 GCA_016801955.1 Conus betulinus
TCTATACGAATCAAGAAGGTTAGATCTTGCCCACCGAAAATCCTACAGCCAACGTTGTTGTCCGTAGAATCGCTGCTGTCAGCAACCCAGACCTTCAGGTAAAAAACAGAGCTATTCAACGCGCTTACGAGCTGGGAGCTGTGCGGAATTTCCAATGCGTCCTCCATTAACCGTGCCAGTCTGCGGCCGAACACACGGAGACTTAGAGGTTACCTTCACCTGACCCAGAGAGGAGCCAGCTTGCTTGCTGGAGACGTTGGGAGACAGGACACCGAAGACAAGGAGACAAACCATGCCACATCCAGAGAGGGAGGGTGTGTTGTGTGTGGGGGGGGGGGGGGGGGGGGGGGGGGGGGGGAGGGGGGGGGGGGTGGTCAACCTACCAAAACGTCTGGATCGACCTTTTCACAAAGAGAGAGTCGCACGGTGGACTTGCCATGATGCCCTGAGAGACTGGCGGTAGATCTAATTCTAAAAGGACATATGCATAGAGTCACGTGTATATTTGCTTTAATTTCAGCACGTAAGTGTTTGACTGCTTTACAAGCCTGCAACTTCAGAGTTAACGCTAACTTCAAGGCTTATTCAAAACTCTCTCTCTCTCTCTCTCTCTCTCTCTCTCTCTCTCTCAAAATTGTTCAGTTTTTTTTTTTCCAGTTAGATATAGCGAAAAGACAAAATGTCGCTGTCGTGTTATGCCTATCAGATGATGAACTCGTAATTAAATCAGTTGCGAAATTCATCGCAGAAGCATTGAAAATGAGACAGATGAAGGAGTGAGTGAAATTTAAGATAATGCATTCATAAGTGACATATGAATGAATTTGATTAGTCATTCATCGCATGTGTGAGAAGAGATCATGTGTGATTGTTTGTGTGTGTCATGTGATTGAGTGTGATGGTGGTTGGAGTCAGTCTTAAAGTGTGTGTGGTGATGTTGTGTGTGTGTGATGTGGCTACCTGTAAAATGAGGCATTACTTGGTGTGTGTGTGGTATGTGTGTGTGTGTGTGTGGTTGTGTGTGTGTGTGTGCGTGCGTGGCGTGCGCGTGCGTTGTGCGTGGCGTGCGTGGTGTGTGTGTGTGTGTGTGTGTGTGGTGTGTTTGTGTAAAAACCTCACTGCATTTCTCCTGTGTATGTGGACATAAGGAGATGTTACGAAGTTAATGTCATTTGTTGTTTTGTCAACCTTTGATATGATACACACTAGAAATGGATGTGTACTGTTGTCTGCAGGAAAGGAAGAGGGAAATGTTACTGTTCTGTTACCCCCTCCCCTCCCCCCTTTTCAAAAGACCCCTTTGGTAAAGGACAATAAAATATCAAAGTCTCTCTCTCTATCTCTCTCTCTCCTCTCTCTCTCTCTCTCTCTCTCTCTGTTGTAGGTTGTACCTCCCTCCCTCCAACTTCACTCCCCCCAACCCCCCCCCCCCCCCCCCCCCCCCCCCCCGTCCCCCCGTCCGAGGCAGATTCTCCTGGTCCGATTTGTGGGTGTGTGGTGTGTGTGGGTGTGTGTGTCGGGTGTGCGTGCGTGCGTGGGTGTGTGTGTGTGGTGTGTGTGGTGTGTGGTGTGTGTGTGTGTGTGGTGCTTTCATGTTCTTGTTAAGGGAGTTTCTGGTTAGCTGCGTTTTTTTTTTTTTTTTTCCCCACTATTTGAACTTATATTGTTGTGTTAGTGAAATCTTTAACATGCCTGATAACCTGTTAAGATCTTATAGTGGAATGCCAGATCGGTGCTGACAAATGAGTTGGTATCAGTTTAACACCTGGCCAATCCGTGAATACCACATCCTAATTTTGCAGTCACTAAACGTGTGCAAATCAAAAATAACCCTAGATTATCCCATTTTCTATTGTTCCATCTGTACACAATGGAGTTTCGGATTTAACGAAAAAAAAACTGCTATTTATTTCAGAGGCGGCACTGAATATTTCCAACGACCATAAGCAGCACCATTACATCTGCTATATTTGTATTCATGCTGAGCCAGTATGAAAATTAATAGCAAAATCAGTATTAATGTTGTCTCTGTATATCTACCTAAAGGGCCAAATGACAAAGTAAAAAAAAAAAAAATAAAAAAAAATAAAAAAACCAACAACAACAACACCGAGTGGTTAACATGCTTATAGGAACATACAAAGAAAAAATTGCTTGCTGTTGCTGCTGTGTTTTTATTTCACATTTTCCATTTGGGAAAAGGCTGTTCTTCTTCCATTACTAGTAACCGTTTTGTTGAAATGTGTGGTCGATTTTGCATTGTGTTTGTTACATGATGGAAGTATAACTAGAATTCCAGATATTCCTTCTCATAGACCAAGTGCCACAGACCTGTCCCTGATTTCTTCCCAGTTAGCTTTTGTTTGCACGTGGCAGATTTGCAGTCTGGAAGCGATCATCTGCCGATATGATGACGATCAAAGAAACGCATGACGTCCAAAACTTACTAGAAGAGAAATTACCTAAATGCAATTTCAAATTGGCCGACAGGAATAAATTCAAAACACTTTTTTTTTCGGGGCACAGATGTGGAAAATATCTATGTGTGAACGGAGAGGATGTATCTAAAAAAAAAAAAAAAAATAAAAAAAAAATATATATATATCTTAAAAAAAAATATATATATATATATATATGAACATTAATATATATATGCCTAAACAATTCTTCCATATTATATAATATTTATATATATATATATGAAATATATGTATATATAAATATAAACCCCTTCATATATATAAATATCGCAATCCCGAAGATGATCTTTTGGCTGCTCCAAGTAATTCCTTTTCCAAAACGTAAATAAAACAAGTCATACTGGTAATGGATGGTGGAGTGATGATTGCAAATAAACTGTAGCTTTAAAGAAGATCAAATATAAAAGGAATACGTTAAAGACAAAGGTGAATAAAATCACATAGAAATTTAAAAAAAGCAAAGGTACACTTCAACAGAATTATTGCAAAAAGCAAACAGGCTGTGCTGGTCATCATTCTGTGTAAGAGGAAGGTTCTTGTTATGAAGATCTCCAAAAGGTATAGAAAAAGTTTCAAGGTATGAAAACAGGATTCATCTTCTAATATACCCAACTAATTTAGAGAATAAGAATGGTCCCTGTTTCACTTGAAAAAAAGCAAAAGCGTTTGCTGTTATGTTCTCAAAGACAAAGCGTCTAGAAAGTCTTTCCCAAAGAACGAAAACATCATCAGAAAAAGGAAGAAAGCACAAACCTTTACGATGAATCAGTTTTCAAATAACGATAATTACACGAATGTACCCGTAACCACGCAAGAGTGAAAAGGAATTCTCTTCCCCGCAAGAAGTAACAAAACGTCATTAGTTGCATTAGGTGCAATTCCAAATGAAATGCTGAAGCATTTGTCGGAAAGCTTTTCTCCACTTTTTATTACAATTATTCTAAAAGATTTGGACGGATGGTACAAAGCCCGTAATTTGGAAACAAACGGTACTCATTCCGATTGCAAAACACAATAGGTATGCAACACACATTAATAATTACAGCCTGTAGCCTCGACTTAGGTTGCTAAACTTACGGGAAAAAAAAACACATCAAATAGACTTGCTTATATTTGTGACAAAAAATGATGTAACACCCATAAATCAAGCAGACTTTAGGAAAGGAAGATCAGTCACTGATCAGGTTGTCAAACTAACAAACACATTTAAAACAATCAAATATCAATTTGCGAGTCAAAAGAGAGTTATAGTCACATTCTATGATATTCGGGGGAAAAATAAATAAATAAAAATTTAAAAAAAAAAACCCTGCAATAGTGTATGGCATGTTAGAATGTAACACGATTGGTATATCTGGAAATGTTTGCAATTGATCAAAGAATTTCTATCTGAAATATGTTTACAAGCTCCAGTAGAAAATACCTTTTCCAGTTTTAAATCGCCAAATATGGGCATTCCTTAGAATTCTTTTTATAGCGCCTAGGATATATAATATTCTGCTGTGCGATCTCCCAAAAGCGTTTCTGAAGGGTGGAGGGTGAATGTTCAAGAACAAACAAGACCATCAATTACAGCATATAAGTACACGCGCACTCTCTCGCGCGCACCACGCACATACCCATAGCAATAACAACAAACAACAATTCCTCCCCCTCAGACACATCACACACACACACACACACACACACACACACACACAACACACACACACACACCACACACACACACACAGATGCGCGCGCGGACGACGCACGCACGCAACACCACACACACGCACGCGCGCGCGCACACACACACACACCTACACACACACACACACCACACACACACCACACACACACAACACACACCACACACTCTCTCTTCTCTCTCCTCTCTCTCTCTCTCTCTCTCTGTCTCGTGTCTTTCTCAAACGCACACACAACGACACACACACACACACACACACACACACACCACACACACACACACACAACACACACACACACACACACACACACACACACCCAACTCTCCGCGCACATGTCTGTGGACTCTCTAATGGAAACACGTTGTCATTACCTCGGTGATGAACACACACCCACACCACACACACACACACACACACACGACACACACACACACACACACACACTGCATCGAAGGAAGGTCGAGCAGGTATCGCATAGTTTGAACTGGTGTGTCCTTTGTGGTTCCCAGGAACAATCTCATTGCTTCATTTTGAATTCTTTCTAATTTGAGAAGGTTGCTGTTGGACAGTGTTGTAAGCCCTAATCCATAATCTATCACACTGAGTACAAGTGCGTGATACAGTCGGTAGAGATGGCGCTGTTCAATGCCTTTAGCTGCCATTGCATTCATGGCAGATAAGCCTTTTTTTTGCCTTTAAGAATAATATTCTCAACATGTTTTCTAAAGGTTAGCATTCTGTCAAAGCCTACACCCAAATAGCGTAGGTTGTTAGTTGATTCAACTGGTATTCCATTGAAGGAAACTGGTGAGGGTACTTGTCCCTGATGTCTTGTTGTTGAGAGTGCAGACTAATGTCTGGGCTTTTATAAGGTTGATGGACAATCCAGTTTCTTGACACCACTGTCAATGTTGTTCAACTGTTGCTGAACTGCTTTCGTTCTTTCTTCAGCATTCTTTGATGTTTTGTAGATCAGGGCCGTCATCTGCAAATGTCATCACTCGAGCAGCTTTCCATTTCTGTTGAGGTCTGCTAGTGGACAACAACAGGAACAGTAGTAGTAGTAGTAGTAGTAGTAGTAGTAGTAGTAGTAGCAGCAGCAGCAGCAGCAGCAGCAGCAGTAGTAGTAGTAGTGGCAGTTTGTGGTAGCAGAAACAGTGGTGATGTAGCAGTGGTGATGGTGGCAGAGGTGGTGGTGGATGGTGGTAGTAGTAGCAGTAGCAGTTATTGTAGCTTGCATTTGTTTTAGTGCATACCCATGAGCACAAGATGTGTGATGAAGTTATAGACTGCAAAACCTCGGATGACGAGAAGCTATGCAAACATAAAAACCTGAGAACCTATTTTCAGAGAAGTAAGGCCCCCGGCTCTCGTCAATTTCGACGTGCCGGGAAGCTTCAGTGTTGTTCCTCTTCCTAGTAATACAACAAGTGTCCAGAAACACACTTCCTGTGTCCAGTCTTGGACTATTGCTTACCTGTCTACACTCGGTGCAATGGAGTGAAGGACTGCCCAGGCCATGAAGATGAAGCTGACTGTGATGAATATACATGTCCAGGTTTTTATCGATGTCTTTCACCTGACAAAACAATCTGTATGCACGTGAAACACCTCTGTGACGGTGTGCCTCACTGTCCACACTTGGATGATGAACTTCTGTGTGAAGACATGGAAACCTGTCCTGACAGAGGTGTCTGCTATGGCAATCCTTTTTATCGGACTGAGCACTCTCTACATCTGCGTACCTGGAAGCCAGAGGGTACTGGGCTGACCTTAGGTGAAATCACCAATAATACCATGCTGATCTACCTTGGTGTTGGTGCATGTGGGCTGACAGAATTATCTCCCTGTAAACTACCTAATCTTCATACATTTGATCTCAGTGATAACCAGCTGCACGATATAAAACTCATACATTATTACACCTGAATAAATCTCAGGAACTGATTCTTTCTGGCAACCCCTTGTCATCTAGCATTGCTAGTTTCAATCAACAATACACACTAACATCAATACAGCTGTTAAACCTTTCCCGAGTTCAAAATCAGGATTTAAACTTGCACACATGTGGTCGGAAGTCATGCCTCAAATTCAGATTTTAGATTTGTCTGGGAGTGGACTGGACACCCTGAAAGGAAAACAGCTGTTCAGATCACTGAGAGTTTTGAATCTGCGTGGTTGTCCCACCTCTGACTTCAGCCCTGACTTTCTGAAAGAATGGATGATTTGCAGCAAGTCTTAAGTGACAACTACAGAATGTGTTGTACAGTGATGTTGCCAGATGCTTTCACTGGAAATGCGTGGCGCCAATGAATGAAATGTCCTCATGTGGACATTTGTTAATGACAAGCTTTTACAAAACTATCGTGGCTGTCTTTGCTGTTTTTGCTTCCTTGGAAATCTGGGGAGTTTTGTATACCGCATACAATCATTCACGGCAAGAAAAACCAAAACTGGTCATGTGGTGTTTGTCTTTCATCTGTGTGTATCAGATTTGCTTATGGGGATCTATTTATCAGAGATCGGAATAGTTGATCGCATATTCGCTAACCGTTACCTATGGAAGGAAAAGACATGGAAACAAAGTGCAGCATGCAGAGCTGCGGATTCCTTTCCTTTCTGTCCTGTGAGGTGTCCTCATTCCTCATCTTTCTCATCACCTTGGATCGTTTTCTGGTTGTCCACTTTCCTTTCAGTCGTCTTCATTTCAGAACTACGTCAGCTCACGTGGCCTGCACTGTCAGCTGGGGACTAGGGGTGATCCTGGCCTCAATACCTTTACTCCCTGTGACGTCCCACTGGGCCTTCTACAGCCAGACCGGAATCTGCATTCCTCTGCCAGTCACCAGAGCTGACTTTCCAGGTCGCCATTACTCTTTTAGTGTGATGATTATTGTTAACCTCATCATGTTCATAATGATCGTTTGTTGGTCAAGCTCTTATCTACTGGTCAGTTAGAGCTCACACAATACCAGATGGTGCACTGACAAGGTAAAGCAACTTCTGGTGGGGAACGACAAAAGCAGATCCAGTTCCAATGAGTCAGCTATTGCTCGTCGTCTCCTGGTCATTGTCATGTCGGACTTTCTGTGCTGGTTCCCATCGGGTGTCTGTGGACTCTTGGCCAAGCTGGATGTCGCTGAGTCAGTGGAGGTCAACACGGCCTTGGCCATCATTGTTTTACCACTGAACGCAGCACTAAACCCATTACTTTTATACCTACCTCGTCCTTCGACAGAAACAACAGAAAGATAAAGAGACCAGACTTCAGAAGTTTATTACCGCTCAGGGTTTTCGTCAATGAGGAATCAGTGAAACTGTATTAATTGACTGAGCAAGAAAAAAGGCTACTACCTGATAAGTAATACAGCATGTGCATATAAAATGACACTAAATGCAGCCATGCTTCAATGATGCTCATGATACCTTTATTTTGTTGTTTTTTTTTTTTTTTTTCTTTTGTTAACTTGTCAGCCAATATCTATAATCTCTTTACACTTTAAATTTCACAGAAATCAGCTACCCAGCATTCACTCATTAATAAAAAAAAAAAAAAAGTGATGAAACAAAATTTATCATCCGGTTTTACACATGCAAGTATGCATGTACATATACACTAACCACAGCAGGCCAGCAGTCCCCCCCCACCCCCCACCCCCCCCCCCACCACACACACACACACGCACACACGCACGCACACACACACACACACACACACACACACAACACACACACACACACACAACACACACACATGCTAACACGCAAAACGCACACACACGCACGCGCGCACGCAGCATTCCATGTCATGTGCCACTCACAATGAAACGCATCTTTTTAGAGTGTTGGGACTTGCATGATGTGAGACACAACATTTTTACAGCAGATTCCATGAAAACCTTGTTCAGAGATGTTGCACCTGATGCGATCTTTGAAGTTCTTGAAAGAGATTAACATTTTTCATCGGATCTGAGATTTTTATAGATTTTTGGAAGATTTTTAACCAAATTTCGGGTGGGTTTTTTAGAAGATGTATTTTAAAGAGTTGTGTGAATGAATGACT
>JADBJO010013282.1:24879-29879 GCA_016801955.1 Conus betulinus
GTTGCTTATTCAGTGTTTCTTTTGAAGTTTTGAATTCAGTTATGTGGAGGGTTTTTTTTTTGGGTGGGTGGGTTTTTTGTTTGTTTGTTTGTTTGTTTGTTTGTTTTTTTTAATTATTATTTATTTTATCTAGGCCTAATTGCATTATACATACCTACGTACGCCCAATTCAACACCAACCATTCGCATGCATACACCCCAAAACACCACATGCACACACACTTACATACTGTCTAAGATCACTGTTAGGTGGATAGACGTTAAATTAAAGAACGAACGCGCACACACACACACACACGGAATCAGACACAGATCATTATGCTTGATGAATCCAGTATGAAATTAATTACAAGGCTCCCCCCTACCACCCCCCCACCCCCCCACCCGATCTCCTCTTCTCCACCTACCTCCATCTTCCCCTTCTCCCTCTTCTCCATCCCTCCACCCGTATGGAGGTCAGTGTGACCGGCATTCCATGAAGACACACGCCATCAACGGTAGGAGATAGTGGTGGAGGTGGAGGGGGGGAGGGTCGTGGGGGTGGGGGGAGGGTGTGCAGAAGGGGGGGGGGGGGGGGGGGGGGAATAATCCCACTGTCAGCTGTTCTCAGACGGTTCATTGGCTGATAGGCTTAGCCAATGCTTCCTCACGGTTCCCGCCTAATGGTCCGAGTCAACAGTTCCAGTTCAATTACACTCCAAGCTGCACCTGGCTTTTCATCAGATCAGTCACCACCAACACATTTTCATCGCTTAGTCCAGCCCTAGACCCATACCCATACTGTGATTGGCTCGGAGAGAAACAGATCCAGTGTCCGCTTCTTTTTCTTCTCCTCCTCCTCCTTCTTCTTTACATTATAGCACGACCCACAGGACCCTTAATCTTTTTTGCTGTCGTCTGTTAGTCTTTTCACTTCCCAAATCCTTGTGCTCTACCAGTGGCGTAGTAACACAAGAAGTCCACAAGCCATACATAATTCTGCTATTTTTGCTGACAATTGAACTATTTTTTGTCTTTTTACTGACCTCAAAGTCAAGGATGAAATCGTCTGTTTGACTTTCCAAATTTTGTTTTTCACAGAGCCAGGGCGATTCTCAGCTATTCAAGCTGCTTTCTTACTATTTGACCTTTGCTGTAACCCTGAACTCTGACCTGCACGATGAGGGGCGTCGAACAATGGCACAGAACTGTGACGTTTGAGAACTCACGCCTGCCGAATGCTGACATGCAGTTTTTGGGAATTGGGGATTTGGCCACACGCCACAGTTAGGCTTTTGCTCTCTACAGTCCAGTTATGCGTTTTGAGGCCTAGCATACATTGAGGCAGCATTTAACATCAAACTGATAATTGATCAAAAGAACAACCTCCCCACCAATCATTTCACTTGTTTTGCAGGATTTCCACCCATGACATCATTCACAATCTTCAAATACATGACCTTACCCTTGGCTGACGTCATATATCAGGCCTTCTTACTCATCCGTGACCCAATCTTTGCGCCAGCTGGTCCTTCCGAAAATAGTCCACATACCTTTCATTTTACTCTGTCTGCTAGGAACCACCTGGCATTGTACTTTGATGGGCATAGGAAAGAAAAGAAGGTAAATCAACATTCAGACAATAAGAATTCTCAAAACAATCTCATTGTGCCTGTAAATACTCGACTCAACAAGCATGCAAGGTCTTGGCGCGTTACTTTTTTGGTATGCAGCCCGTGCATAAAAAAAAAAAAGAAGTAAATCTGAAGATGTCGAAAACATCTGTTTGAGGAAAGAAAAAAAGTGATTGTTCGTTTTTTTTTCCTTTTCATTGTCTTGTGTTGTTTGTCTTGCCTGAAGAAGAAGACCAAAGAGGTCGAAACACGTCGCGTTTTGGTTTGTCATTTGTTTGCCACTTTCGTTTCGGCGGAACTATAATTTAAAAAAAATCCGCTCGTCTCTTTACAGACAAACTGCGAAAAAAAGTATGGTAACACCACGCCCTTCAAAAGTTTTTTTTTCTGGATTTCTGACATGCTTGCATATTCCTTTTAGACATATAGATTGAAATGGGAATAATGTCAGACATGAAAAAGATTGATCCTAAAGGCTGCGATAGAGAAGTACATTGTTTGCAGCATTTCCATTCTTCTTATGTTTTTTTTTTTCTCCTCATTTATGTTCCCTTTCATTTAGTCTGACATTTTTCTTTCTTTTTCTTCTCTTTCTTTCTCTCTTTGAGTCCTTTATTTCATCTTTCTTTCTTCCTTTCATCCTTCTTTGTCTGTCTGTTTCATTTTGCTCTCCTTTCATTCCCTCCTTCTGAAGGCTTTTATCATTTTCTGCTTTTTCCTGATTGCGTTTTTTTTAATTTTTTTTATTTTTTTATTTTTTTTTATAATATTCGCCCCATGTGAGGAGATAGGGGATTTTTCGTTCTTCATTTTCATTATCCTGAATGCCGTTTGTCTTGCCTAAAGAAAAAGACCAAAAAGGTCGAAACGCGTCCTATTTTGATTTGTAATTTGCTTGCCTCTCTTCGTCTGGCGGAACAGTAACTTTTTTTTTTTTTTACTTTTTATTTATTCTTTTTGTAGTTTCAGCCTGCAGTTACCTCATTAGAAACCTGCTTTTTTCCTTTGTTTTTGTCATTCTTTATAATTTAGTGATCCTTAATTCCAGTTTTACATATCTATGTCATTGAAGAGTACACATTCCGTAGATGTACATGTTTTTCAGATTTGTAGTATGTTATTCAATTCATCCAAAAATACCGCCTCGATCTTCCACTGAAAGAAGCGCAAGTGGGGCCTAGAAATGTGCGCTTTCGAGCAAGATGATGTGATTATTTGCATTTGCAAAGGTGCACAGGGTCAGTTTATCATTTGCATGTCTGATGAAACCATGATTTCTTTGACACTTGAGCGTGACGACGCGTTCCTCATTTTTCTGAAAAGGGTGTGTGTGTGTGTGTGTGTGTGTGTGTGTGTGTGTGTGTGTGAGAGAGAGAGAGAGAGAGAGAGAGAGAGAGAGAGAGAGAGAGAGAGAGAGAGAGTGACAAAGACAGACAGAGAGGCACAAAGAGACGGACAGAAAAAGACGTAGACAATACCAAACCGTACAAACCTGTCCTCGACCTCAGGGTGAAAGAAGGCACACAGCCTAGTTCTTGTGACTGCATTCCACAAAGAATCTGAAACTCCACGCCCCCCCCCCCCCCCCCCCCTAAAGTCCTCGCCTGAATTATGACACCGATACAAAGTCACTATAACAAGCAAGTAACCTTACTGAAAGTCATGAAACGATCAGGCCATGCAGGAATTCTCTCTTTCCTGTCAGTAGGGAGGCCTCGCCACTGTGGGCACTGGATTTGAAACCACGTTATACCAGAACAAAACCTGAAATGCTCTCCAGAGTTGCGCAAACGAGCGACAGCAGCGCTAGCCAGGCTAAGACCCATCTGAAATGGCAGAAACATCACAATCAGTTCCAAGATCAGACTGATGCGTTCCCTGGTCATTGCCCTATTTCTCTGAGCCTGTGAGACGTGGAATCTGACAGCTGAACTCGAGAGAAGGATTCAGGCATTAGAGATGAGATGCTTCTGCAAGATCCTTGGCATCTCATACAAAGACCACATTACATTAGAGATGAGATGCTTCCACAAGACCCTTGCCATCTCATACAACTTAGAGGTCCAGACCCGAGTAATGCAACTCATTGGACCATACGAAGACATGTTGTCCATGTGAAAAGAAGGAAAATGACATGATATGGTCATGTATCAAGATCACCAGGACTTGCCCAAACCATTCTACAAGGAACAATAGTGCGAGGAGGCATAAGGAGAGGAAGACAGAGAAAGCAAAAGGAGGACAACATCAGTGCATGGACTGGCCTCACACTCAGCAACTGCCTGAGAACCTCTGAGAACAGGGAGGAGCGGAGGAAGCTGGTTGCGAAGTTTTCTGCAGTGCCCCAACACTTCGAGATAGGTGATAGGTGACAGGTGATAGGTTATAGGTGAAGAAGCCCCGATCAGCAGGTTGCTCCATTATGTTGAGGGGCTGGAGCCAAAAATTGGTCAGCCGAAGGTTAAATTGGTAGTTGAAGGCTTCAGTTGGTTGATTGGAGGCTTTATTTTAATGTTTTTTTTGGCTGCTCCATCTTCTGTGCCACCTCAGTGGCATTGCACCCATGCTGCTCATTCCAACTCTCCCCCCATTCCCGTCCACAGCCACAGCCCTGTCCATTTCGCCACAGGCTGGATACCAGCAATCCACTAGAAGCAGTAAATGTCAAGCCATCATGAGGCAAACCACCAGTGGAGACACTGCACTGCTGCCGCGAGCCACTTTGGTGGTGTTCAGTGGTGCCTGTTCTGATCCAACATACACAGGACACTACTTACGAATTGACTATTGACTCTGTCGCTTAGAACCTTAAATAGGTTGTCTTCAGACTTAGCTGATTGGAACTTTAAATTGGTTGGTTGTAACTTTGAACTGGTTGGATGCAGCCTTAAAATGGCTGGAGCATTATATTGCTTAGATTTCAGCTTTAAAATGGCTGGCTTCACATTTCACTGGCTGAAACCTTCAAATGGTTGGTTGCAAGCATGGAGCCTCCGGATGGAGTCTTAAGCTGTTTGGTTCGAGCCTCCCATTTATGGTTGGCTAGATCCTTGCGTGTGTTGATTGGAGCATCTCATTGCTTGGCTAGAGCCTTACATTACTTAGTTGGAGCCTCTCACTGGTTGGCTAGAGCATTGGATTGTTTGGTCAGAGCTTCCCACTGGTTGGCTAGAGAGCCTTACATGGCTTAGGTGGAGCCTCTCACTGTTTGGCTAGAGCCTTACATGGCTTAGTTGTAGCCTCTTACTGCTTGGCTAGAGAGTTACATAGTTTAGTCAGAGCCTCTCACTGGTTGGCTAGAGTTTTACATAGTTTAGTCAGAGCCTCTCACTGGTTGGCTAGAGCCTTACATGGCTTAGTTGGAGCCTCTTACTGGTTGGCTAGAGC
>JADBJO010013282.1:34879-37379 GCA_016801955.1 Conus betulinus
ACGTATATGTCAATGACTATGGACAGGCACTTGAAGTTTGTGATGACAAAATTTAGAGTGGGTGTTTCTGATATTCTTGTTCATCATTTCCGTTATAGACAAACTAAATGCCTCTGATCTGTTTGTGTCCATTATGTCGACAGTCAAGAGAAGACGAAGTGTGTTTGCATTAGCTTGTCCAGAGTTACAAGATATGAGAGAAAGGTTTATTCCCCCCAAAACTGTGTACAAGACCTTGCTTATTCAAGCTTATTTTGTTAATGTCATCTGCAAATGAAGACTGGAAAACAGTTCGCAGTATTTGTATTGAAAGCTTTCAAACGGAGAAGCATTTGTGCATTGTAATCATTACTATTAGTTTCACAATGCGACTTTGTTTATGTTTCATGTACATCCCCCTTCTGAGGGGCCAAGGCCTGTAAGAATAAAACATCTGAATCTGAATCTGAATCTCTCTCCATTAATTTCCTTCTCTCTCCCTCTTTCTCTTTGTCTCTCCCCTCCCTCCCTCCCTCTCTCTCCCACCCCTCTCGCTCTTTCTCTTTGTCTCTCCCATTCTTCTCCCCCTGTCTGTCTGTCTATGAATTTCCTTCTCTCTCTCCCTCCCTCTCCGCCCTCTGTCTCTCTGTCTCTGTCTGCCTGTCTGTCTATCTGTCTGTCTGTCTCTGTGTCTGTCTCTATCCTTTCTCGCTCTCCTCGTGAATTTCCTTCTTTGTCTGTCTGTCTGTCTATCTGTCTATCAATCTGTCTTTATCTGTCTGTCCATCCTGTCTTAGTCTCTGTGTCTGTCTATCTCTGTCTGTCTGCTTCTCTCTTTCTCCCTATTGCGCTCTTTATCGTTTTACGCGCGCGCCCGCGCGCGCGCGCGCGCGCGCGCGCACACACACACACACACACTGACTGTCTGACTGAAACCATTTAATGTCAGATTAGCATAGTGTTGTACTGACAACACACACACACACACACACACACACACACACACACACACACACACACACACACACACACACACACACACACACACACACTTCCACTCCTCTCTCCAATCATCAGCCTCATTCTCTCCTACTATCCTCCCCCACCCACACACCTACACACACACCACACATTCATCGCCCTCTCAGCTCCAGTTAGTGTCGTATTATTGATTTGTTGCAATGCTTCTTTACCTACTACATCAAGTACGGACAGTTGGTAGGCAATGTACACCCGAGAGAGAGAGAGAGAGAGAGAGAGAGAGAGAGGAGAGAGAGAGAGAGAGAGAGAGAGAGAGAGAGAGAGAGAGATTCGGATGGAGAGAGATCCACAACGGATGGATTTATCCACAACACTTCATGTAGGCAATCTATCAAAAACATAAGTTAGCACTAATTCAAACAGAAACAAACAAACAAACAAAAACCTGAACAAGTTCCAGTGACAAGACATAGAAGCAGAATGGGGACAAAAAACAAAAGAAATGTTTTACTAAGACATTACTAATTCTCTCTAAATTTACATGCTTCAGACAGGAACAGTGAACATTTTCGCACATCGTGAGACTTTCGTGAGGACATTAGTAAACTGAGGAGAGAGAGAGAGAGAGAGAGAGAGGAGAGAGAGAGAGAGAGGAGAGAGAGAGAGAGAGAGAGAGAGAGAGAGAGAGAGAGAGAGAGAGAGAGAGAGAGGTTAAAAACAAAACAAAGCAAAACAAAACATTACACAGAAAAAACACCCTTAAGTTTCAGTCTCTCCCTCCCACTAACACCCTCCACCCCCACTTCCGGAAAAAAAAATTGTACAGGCAAAATGAACAACGACAACAACAACAGTAAAAAACAGAATACCACTCCCAAGGCCTCTAATCAACAACGACAAATCAGTTAAGTTAGTTTTAACGTGAGGTGACTGCAGGCGGAAACTACACCAAACTAAAAAAAAACAAAAACAAAAACAAAAAAACCAAAAAAACAAACAAACAAAAAAAATGACCGTTCCGCCGGACCAAATGGGCAGACAAAGTACAAGAAAAAAAACACGACGCTCTTTGATCTCGCTGGTCATCTTCAGGCAAGATAAACAACCTTCATGACCATGAAGAGCAAGAACGAACAACCACTTATCTATTCAAATTGGGTGCAGAATGGCTGTTGAATGAAAGCCAGTTTATTGAATTGGCACCCCACCTACGCCCCCTCTCAAAACAGAAAGAATGAAAACGACAGACAGACAGACAGACAAAGAAAGAAAGAAAGAAAGAAAGAAATCTGGGATCTAAAACAAAATACGTAAACGATGTAAGCCTTTTCCTACTCTGCCTTCCACCCCCCCCTCCCTCCTTACTCTCCATTCACCACCCTGTACACCCCCGCCCCCCATCCCATCTCCACCGCATACATCCCTCTCCACCCCTCCCCTCATGCCCCCTTCTCCTTCCAGTGCCCCTCATCCACATCCTCCACCCTCCTTCCATCTCGGCATTCCATCAATTCTCTCTTCGCCTCCCCCCCCCCCCCCC
>JADBJO010013282.1:47379-53226 GCA_016801955.1 Conus betulinus
AATGGCGGTTTTGGTTCATTTCAATGATCCGCGAACACTAATCGGCACGTTTTTACAGTGTACAATGCAATTGCACGTGCAAGAAAAATAGTCCGGCTATGACCTGTGCTAATCCATCTGGCTACATAAGCTGCTGGTCCAATGAAATTCATCACCCTTGACCATGCCCCCCCCCCCCCCCCCCCCCAGAATAAACTATACTGATTTTCAGGCCGGTCCTTAACTTTTTGTGAAGTCTGTACATTACATGTATTATATACGAGAGTGTGAGTATGGCTTAATGAAACAACAGGAACAGCAATTAACACAATTGTAGTACCTGTGCGAGAAGTATCTGGTATACTGATGCCACTCTTAAAGCGCAAGAGTTCCAAGTCACCTATTTGTTTGCATGGCTCACTGAGGACTCTGGATCTTTCAAGTTGAAAGCATTCGTAGTATAAGGACAGAGGAGGAGAGTGTGTGTGTGGGAAGAGGGGGGATGTATGTTACTTGTAATTGGAGAATATTTTAATTGCAACCACATGTATCTCATGGGTGACAAAATTTGTGGGTCGTGCACATTATGTCCCTAGCACAATAAGGGGCTTTCCCGGCACAAACTGTCGCATGTTCCAAAGTGCGACACTTTGTGCAAGTCTTCTCAGCACAAAGTGTCGCACCAGCTTAAGTGATTCTTCAGATTTCTTATCATATGAGATCGGCCAAGCTGTAATTCATTTCTTATCGTTGCCTTGCCAGCCAGTGCATCTACCGTCTTTCTCTGCTTTCTGACATAAAGTCAGAAAGGAAGAAAAAAAAACAGAAAAAAGGAAAAAAAGACGAAAGACATTGAAGAAAGGAAAAAAGAGAAAGAAATGAAAAAAAGGACAGAAAGAAAAGAAAGGAAAAGACAGAAAAGAAAACAAAGAAAGAAAGGCAAGAAAAAGAAGAAAGAAAGAAAGAAAAAAGGGACGAAAGAAGAAGGAAAAAAAAACGAAATATAAGAAAGAAAGAAAGAAAAAGGAAGAAAAAAAAAAGAAAAAAGGAAGAAAAGAATAGAAAGAAATAAAAGAAAACAAAAGAAAATAAAGAAAGAAAAGAAAAGAAAGAAAGGAAAGGAACAAGTAAAAAAAAAAGAAAGAAAGAAAGAAAGAAGAAAAAGAAAGAAAAAGGGGGAAAAAGGAAAGAAAAAAACAAATGACATTCTCAGACAGAAGGATTTACGCTTGACAAAAAAAAATCAGGGAAATTTATGCTCCTAGACAAAAGCAGCAGTCATGGTATAACCTCTAGCTCTTTTTGTCTTCACTGAGTTATATATAAGAACATGATTATTGAATCTCTCTCTTTACCTTTGTTTATTGATTCACTGGTCCTGCACACACACACACACACACACACACACACACACACACACACACACACACACACACACACATGCAGCGACAACAACCGGAGAAATGAACAAACATGAATTAACATTTATTCAAAGACTCATACAGCCTTTTCGATCTTGAATATGGTCAAACAAATTCACAATTAAACAGAAACAAATACAGGTAGCCTCGGTTGGATTGGTACGAAAGGAAATCTTAACGGAGGCAGGGAACAGTAAACAGTAAATAATAGACAAGTAGGGTAACTCTTGCTCCCATAATGCAAAAAAATACACGCTTATAACTCCAAGTGAATGCTGCTTAGACATCGAATCGCTCAGCAGAAATCTGTGTAGAATTGCTGTGTATATGTGTCAGGTACAGGTGACGCGGGCAAGCAAGCTTTGAACATCCTTTTACGAGGATGTCTCCTTTGTTTGTTCTGTGTGCTCTGTGTTGTCATTTCTGCTAGGCAATTCGGTGTCGTAAGCAGCATTCGTTTGCAGTTACGGGCGCGTGTACAAATTTCATCACGGAAACAAGAGTTACCCTACTTGTTTGTTTTGTTTTATTTTGTTTTTATTTAAAAAAGAAAAACAATTTTCACCATGCCTATTGCGTTTCTCATTTTGATATGAGATATTGTAGCTCGTCTCATTTTCATTTCTATTGAACATT
This sequence comes from Conus betulinus, assembly GCA_016801955.1. Taxonomy (NCBI): domain Eukaryota; kingdom Metazoa; phylum Mollusca; class Gastropoda; order Neogastropoda; family Conidae; genus Conus; species Conus betulinus. Next base: position 49,416 of record JADBJO010013282.1, read on the forward strand.
CGTGATTTTTTGTTTTCCTCATAAAGTTCTAATTTTTCATGTCATTTAGAAAGTTTTTGTGGTATCTCTCACGTCGGCTCCCGTTCTGAGACGACATGGCCGTTAGCTGTAACTTAGTTTCAAAGATGACCTAGAATGTCATTTGTTAAAAACAGAAATTGTGTGTATTATTTTTTTTTGCCCTTTCTGATGCTTATCTTTCACTCGATTTCAACAATAACCCATCTGATTTTGTTTTTCTGACGTTTCTCTAATCAGTTTTTCAGACTCTTTCCTACGAACGAATTGTCCCCTAGTTATTTCCAGAAATAAACTGGTTGTTGTCTGCCCCCCCCCCCCTTCTCCACCCTCCTTTTTTATTCTCACCTCAGCCTACTCCTACCTGTCTATTCCCCGTTGTAATCCTGTGCGATGGACATTCAAAAAATCATTTTGCACGCTTTTTAACGCTTGATACTCTTCCTCTTCTTCATTTGAAATGAGACCCTCGTCTTGTTTTGATTCACACTGGCCGTATTGTCAGGGGTTCGTTTCACAGTGAGGTGAGTGCAGGCGGAAACTGAATCAAACTTACAAGAAAAAATCACGGTTCCGCCGACTGAAGTTGAGAAAGAAAGTAATCAAACAACTTTTTTTTGTCTTGTAATTTATTTGTTTGTCTTTTTCATTCGGTGTTATTGTCATTTTTCTTTTAAGTTTAATTGTAGTTTTTTTTTTTTCTTACGGCCCATGCCCGATTTTCATGTCAAGCCGTTTCCTCCCATATTCATTTTCATGTTGAAAGCAGTTCTTGTTTTAATCTGCTCGGGTTTAACATACACTACCTTTTCCCTCGAGAGATCAGAGAAATCTCTCGACCAGCCGCCGTGGCGAAGTGGTTGTGTCGCGCGGACTCCCGGTTTGGGAGGTTGTGGGCTCGATTCCCATTAGAACCATATGGGATTTTTTCTGTTCTGACCGGCTCCTACCCAGAGTTGAGTTTGCTGCGGGCTCAGTTGGGAAGACTGGGACCACACAGTTGAGTTTCATCTACTTAGTGTCAGCGTCTCTGCGAGTACTCGCTCAAATTTCGTATCCACACTGCAGGTGTCTGATCTCCCGAGCGTGGTTGACGTCGGGATATGTAATGAAAGGAAGCGTAGAGTACAGCCCTGTCATGCAGTCTCAGGCTGGAATAGAAACCCATAGTATCATCCTCATCATCCTCATTTCATAGATCAGCGTAAAAGAAGACAACAAAAAAAAGAAAAAAAAAAAGGAAAAATACCTCGTCTTCTAATACCCATGCTGTGATCGATTTCAACAATATGCCGTTCAGTATTTTCCTAATCTCTCTCTCTCTTTCTCTCTCTCTCTCTCTCTCTCTCTCTCTCTCTCTCTCTCCTCTCTCTCTCTCTCTCTCTCTCTCTCTCTCTGTGTCTGTCTGTCTGTCTGTCTGTCTGTCTGTCTCTGTCTATCTGTTTGTCTGTCTGTCTGCCTCTGTCTCTGTCTGTCTGTCTGGTCTGTCTGTCTCTCTAAAATATTCTGATGGTTTGGTTCGCAGTGGATTTTAAATTGCAAATTTTGCTTAGATTTGTTTCGCCATTAAGTCTTCTTTCAGATGTATGAGATGTGTCCTCATAGGCTTATTTTCTTTAGTTTTCAAAAGTAAGGTGTCGGTTAACACCTGATTACATCAAAAACTGGTCATTAGGCTTCTGACAAGATTTGAAACCACTAACTCCAAGCACTGTTGTATGACGTTTTTATCAATCTTTCGGGCGGCTCACTCGCACTCTGAGTATCTGTCTGTCTGTCTGCCCTGTTTTTCACTATGTGTGTGTCTCTCTTTCTCTCTCTGTCTCTCTGTCTACTTCTCTTTCTCTCTGTCTGTGCCACTATCTCTGTGGCTGTCTGTCTGTCTCTGTCTCTGTCTGTGTGTCTCTGTCTCTATCTGTCCGTTTGTCTATCTGTCTGTCTATCTGTCTCTGTCTTAGTCTTTGTTTGTTTGTCTGTCTCTCTCTTTTTCTCCCTCCCTCCCTTCCTCCCTGTCCCCCCCTCTCTGCTCTCTGCCTCTGTTTTCTCCCTGTCTTTCTCTGTCTGTCTTTCTTTGTCTGTCTGTCTGTCTGTCTGTCTGTCTCAGTTTGTGTCTGTTTCTTCTTCGCTGTCTGTCTGTCCGTATCTGTCTGTCTTTTTGTTTTTTGTTTTTATGCATTTTTAAAGATGATATGTGTTTGCTTGTATGGTTTAGTAGCTAGTCATGCTTAGTTGCTAGTCATTCTTAGTCCCTCGGCGGAGCAAGGGCCAGATGTAAAAAAGCATATATTTGCTTATCTGTTACCCTTGGAAATAAAGATCATCATCATCATCATCATCATCATCATCATCATCAATATCATCATCGACATAATCATCATCATCATCTCTCTTTCTTTCTCTTTCTCTCCCTACCTCCATCTGTCTGTCTGTCTGTCGGTCGGTCTCTCGTTCTCTCTCCCTCTTTTTTTCTCTGTCTGTGAGTCTCTTCTCTCTGCCTGTCTGTCTGTCTGTCTATCTCCGCCTCTGTCTGTCTCTCTTTCTTTCTTTTCTTTCTCTTTCTCTCCCTCCCTCCTTCTGTCTGTCTGTCTTTCTGTCCCTCTATCTGTCTGTTCGTCTATCTTTCTGTATCTGTCTCTGGTTCTCTCTCTCTCTCTCTCTCTCTCTCTCCTCTCTCTCTCTCTCTCTCTCTCTCTGTCAGTCAGTCATTAGTCTGTCTGTGAGTCTCTTCTCTCTGTCTCTGTCTATCTCCGTCTCTGTCTGCCTGTCTGTCTGTCTGTCTCTTTCTCTTTCTTTCTCTTTCTCTCCCTCCCTCCTTCTGCCTGTCTGTCTTTCTGTCTCTCTATCTGTCTGTTCGTCTATCTCTCTGTATCTGTCTCTCTCTGGTCTCTCTCTGTCTGTCTGTCTGTCAGTCAGTCAGTTAGTCTGTCTCTCTTTTCCCAACCCACCCCCCTCTCTCTCTCTTTGAACACGGAAGCGGAAGGTGAACAAACCTCATGCCGTGCAAGACGCCTGTTTGATCACTGTGACATAAATGGTCAACATCAACGAACCGTGCCAGGTGTTCTGACAGAGTAAGGCAACTTAAAAGAAAATTTACTGGTCTGCCGGACGAAAGGGACCCACAATTCACAAGACAAAACCACCACGCGTTTTGGCCTCTGTTTCTGGTCTTCTTCTTTTTCAGGCAAGATAAAGATAATTCGGGACAATGTAGAGACGAAGAATGAGTAATCACTTCTTTCCTCAAATGGGCTCTCCTCTCTCTCTCTCTCCTCTCTCTCTCTCCTCCCTCCCCCCCTCTCTCTCCCTCCCCTCTCTCATCTCGTCTCTCCTCCTCCCCCTCTCTCCTCATCTTCCATCCTCTCCCCCTCTCCTCCTCGCTCCTCTCCTCTCATCCTCTCTTCTCTCTCTCTCTCCTCCCCCCCTCCCTCCCTCTGCGTCTCTGGTCTCATGTCTGTCCCCGCCTCCCTCTCCCTCTCTCTCCACTCTCCCTCCTCCGCTCTCCCCCTCTTTACCTCCCCTCTCCCTCCCCTTGTCTCTGTGGCCTCTGGCTCTGTCCCTTCCTCTCAGTCTCTCCTCTCTCCCCTCTCTCTCTCTCTTTAAAACCAGTGTGGGTCGAGATCCTCCTATTCACCCCCCCCCCCCCGATATCAGGACACAAATGACAAGACTGCCAAAGCGACGCGTTTTCCGACCTCTTCTTATTTATTCTTCTTCTTCACACTATATTAAACACCCATTTCCAAAACTGAGAAAACGGCGGACAATCACACTTATCCTCTTCTTCTCACTT
>JADBJO010013283.1:7500-12500 GCA_016801955.1 Conus betulinus
AGGAAATGTCTGTAACTAATGTTGACTATTCTTCGTGTCGTTTGAATGGGACAGGAAATGTCTGTAACTAATGTTGACTATTCTTCGTGTCGTTTGAATGGGACAGGAAATGTCTGTAACTAATGTGACTATTCTTCGTGTCGTTTGAATGGGACAGGAAATGTCTGTAACTAATGTTGACTATTCTTCGTGTCGTTTGAATGGGACAGGAAATGTCTGTAACTAATGTTGACTATTCTTCGTGTCGTTTGAATGGGACAGGAAATGTCTGTAACTAATGTTGACTATTCTTCGTGTCGTTTGAATGGGACAGGAAATGTCTGTAACTAATGTTGACTATTCTTCGTGTCGTTTGAATGGGACAGGAAATGTCTGTAACTAATGTTGACTATTCTTCGTGTCGTTTGAATGGGACAGGAAATGTCTGTAACTAATGTTGACTATTCTTCGTGTCGTTTGAATGGGACAGGAAATGTCTGTAACTAATGTTGACTATTCTTCGTGTCGTTTGAATGGGACAGGAAATGTCTGTAACTAATGTTGACTATTCTTCGTGTTGTTTGATGGGACAGGAAATGTCTGTAACTAATGTTACTACTTCTTCGTGTTGTTTGTATTCTTCGTGTTGTTGAATGGGACAGGAAATGTCTGTAACTAATGTTTACTATTCTTCGTGTTGTTTGAATGGGACAGGAAATGTCTGTAACTAATGTTTACTATTCTTCGTGTTGTTTGAATGGGACAGGAAATGTCTGTAACTAATGTTTACTATTCTTCGTGTTGTTTGAATGGGACAGGAAATGTCTGTAACTAATGTTTACTATTCTTCGTGTTGTTTGAATGGGACAGGAAATGTCTGTAACTAATGTTTTACTATTCTTCGTGTCGTTTGAATGGGACAGGAAATGTCTGTAACTAATGTTTACTATTCTTCGTGTCGTTTGAATGGGACAGGAAATGTCTGTAACTAATGTTGACTATTCTTCGTGTCGTTTTGAATGGGACAGGAAATGTCTGTAACTAATGTTTACTATTCTTCGTGTCGTTTGAATGGGACAGGAAATGTCTGTAACTAATGTTTACTATTCTTCGTGTTGTTTGAATGGGACAGGAAGTGGCTGAGTTGATGGAATTGATGGTGAAATTCTAAATCTTTCAGCTCTAATTTTATCTGAATCTCTTACATGCATCTACAATTTGTGCTTTGAAAAATCTTTTCAACACATTTCAAAGTTGCGAAAGTGATTCCTAACAACAAATCTGGTGACAATTCCCAACCAACCAGTTACAGACCGATATCCATTTTGACAGCACTATCCAGACCCTTAGAAAAGGACATACATCTCCCCTCAACGTCATGACAGTCATTGTACATCTCCCTCAACGTCATGACATTCATTTGTACATCTCCCTCAACGTCATGACAGTCATTTGTACATCTCCCTCAACGTCATGACAGTCATTTGTACATCTCCCTTAACGTCATGACAGTCATTTGTACATCTCCCTTAACGTCATGACAGTCATTTGTACATCTCCCTTAACGTCATGACAGTCATTTGTACATCCTTAACGTCATGGCACGTTTCACTGGTATCATTGTATTGTTAGTATTATTGGTATTTCGTCTGTGGTATCACATTTATCACTGGTATCATTGTATGGTTAGTGTTATTGGTATTTTGTCTGTGGTATCATGTAATAACTGGTATCATTGTATGGTTAGTGTTATTGGTATTTCGTCTGTGGTAGAATATTCATCACTGGTGTCGTTGTATGGTTTAGTATTTCAAGAGATAATTATTGTCTTCAAACAGAGCACTTTTTCTGACCGTTTTACAGCCACACATGTCAAGAAATGATCTTATTGCCTTTCATTGCACGGCATTTTCTGTGACTGTTTGTTTTCATATCTATTTGCTTGCAAAGGCACACGCATGCAGTCACTCAAAACCCTTCCCCCCACCTCCCACCCCCCCCAAAAAAAAAAAAAAGGAAAAAAAAAAAACACACACACACACACACACACACACAACACACACACACACACACACACACACACACACACACCGAAACTTAAAGGAAACAAAATCAGTACAAACAACGAAATAAAAACAGCAAAAAAGGGAAGAAAAATAAAACAATACTAAACACGTGTACACGCCTCAGTCAATGTCCAGAAGCGTTGAAAAAAAATGAAGGAGGAGGGATGGGGATGGGATGGGGGTGGGGGCGGGTGGGGGTGAAGGGGCGAGTAGGGAGAGATAGGGTTGGATAGGCAGGGTAGAGAATGTCTAGTACCCAGTTGAACATGGACCTACATCTATAGGGAAATCAAGATATTGCTGAAAAGAGATGTTGTAAGGCTGCACAGGAGGCAGGAGAACATTAAGATAAATGGAGTCTGTATGGCAGGGAACTCCTAAAACACAAGGATCGTAGACAGGAACAACGGGAAAATCACATAGTGATTGATGACAGCCTACATAGACAGGGAACAACGGGAAATCACATAGTGATTGATGATAGCCTACATAGACAGGGAACAACGGGAAATCACATAGTGATTGACGATAGCCTACATAGACAGGGAACAACGGGAAATCACATAGTGATTGATGATAGCCTGCATAGACAGGGAATAATGGGAAATTACATAGTGGTTTGATGATAGGCTACATAGACAGGGAACATAATGACAAATCACATAGTAATTGATGACAGGCTACATAGACAGGGAAAAAGGGGGAATTGCTTAGTGACTGATGATAGGTTTCATAGACAGGAAAAAAAGGGAATTGCTTGGTGATTGATGATAGGCTAAATAGGAAAGAAAGGGGGATTACTTAGTGATTGATGATAGGCTATATAGACAGGAAAAAAGGGGAATTGCTTGGTGATTTGATGATAGGCTAAATAGGAAAGAAAGGGGAATTACTTAGTGATTGATGATAGACTATATAGACAGGAAAAAAGGGGAATTTGCTTGGTGATTGATGATAGACTATATAGGAAAAGAAAGGGGGATTACTTAGTGATTGATGATAGACTATATAGACAGGGAACAATGGCACATCACATAACCATGAAGTCATGGCAAATTATAAAGTGCAGGAGCCACTTCAAATCAGATGGATGGCAATACAGAAAGGGAGTTACAGCAAGTGACGCACAGGATGTGGCCTTGGTTCGATTCCATCGTGGTCTCCGATATTGACAAGTCCATGGGGGCTGTAGCAGGACGCACATGGTGGCGCCCTCTGGAGGGAGAGCTCTCTAAAGCCGGCTCTGCGACTACGTAATGATTGTCGTCAGTAGGGGGCTGAGTACGCGGCACATTAGCTTCGTAGAATAGTAACGGCAAGTAAAAAAAAATGGCTAAGTAAGCCAATACTTTTACCGTTGTGAAATAAAGAATCATTGTCATTGTCATTGAACATATGTTGGATAAGATCAGGTACCACTGAACACCACCGAAGTGCCTCGGTAGCAGTGCGGTGTCTCCTCCGGTGGGTTTTCCTCATGACGACTCGACATTGACTGCTCCTTGCGGATTGCCGGTGCAGAGGTAGTGGTGGGCTGGGCCAGGCTGTGTGTGGCTGTGAACGGGGGGTAGGGGGGTGGGTTGGGGTGGGGATGGGAACAAGCGGCGTGGGTGCAATGACACCGAGATGGCACAGAAGATTGGACAGCAAAAAAAAAAAAAAAAAAAAAACAGCAAAAAAAAAGTGAACGGAGAATAGCGGCAAATAGGTGGGCAGGGATTCACAGCCAATGACACAGAGAGGGAGTCAAAGCACACAGCATAGGACATTATGGCAAATCACGTAGAAAGGGAATTATTGTAAATTTTGTGGACACAGAGTCATGGCAAATTCCACAGGTAAACAATCATGGCGAATTATATAGACAGGGAGTCATGTAAATTACATAGACAAGGGGTCGTGAGAAACTGCATAGACAAGGAGCCCTTGGAAATTCCATAGACAAGGAGTCGTGGGAATTCACATAGATAGGGAGTCATGGTAAATTATATAGACAAGGCGTCATTGTGAATGACATAGACAGGGAGACATGGTAAATTACATAGACAAGGAGTCATGGTAAATTACATAGACAAGGCGTCATGGTGTGAACGATATAGACAGGCAGACATGGTAAATTCCATAGACAAGGAGTCATGGTAAATTACATAGACAAGGAGTCATTTTAAATTACATAGATGAGGAGTCGTGGTAGATTACATAGACAACGAGTCATGGTAGATTACATAGAAAAGGAGTCATGGTAAATTTCATAGACAAGGAATCGTAGTAAATTACATAGACAAAGAGTCTCGGTAAATTGCGTAGACAGGGAATCATGGTAAAGTACATAGACAGGGAGACATGGTAAAGTACATAGACAGGAGATCCATGGTAAAGTACATAGACAGGGAGTCATGGTAATTTACATAGACAGGGAGTCATGGTAAAGTACATAGACAGGGAGTCATGGTAATTTACATAGACAGGGAGTAATGGTAATTTACATAGACAAGGAGTTATGGTAAAGTACATAGACAGGAGTCATGGTAATTTACATACACAGGGAGTCATGGTAATTACATAGACAGGGAGTCATGGTAAATTTACATAGACAGGGAGTCATGGTAATTTACATAGACAGGGAGTCATGGTAAATTACATAGACAGGAAGTCATGGTAATTTACATAGACAGGGATTTATGGTAAAGTACATAGACAGGGAGTCATGGTAATTTACATAGACAGGGAGTCATGGTAATTTACATAGACAGGGAGTCATGGTAATTTACATAGACAAGGATTTATGGTAAAGTACATAGACAGGAGTCATGGTAAATTACATAGACAGGGAGTCATGGTAATTTACATAGACAGGGAGTCATGGTAAATTACATAGACAGGGAGTCATGGTAATTTACATAGACAAGGATTTATGGTAAAGTACATAGACAGGGAGTCATGGTAATTTACATA
>JADBJO010013283.1:17500-20000 GCA_016801955.1 Conus betulinus
TAATTAGTAGCGTTGCTTTTCTAAGTACTCCCGAACTGCAAGATTCTGGAAATTCTGGTATGAGGGTTGAATGTGAATTAATCCGTGCTCCTGCTGCTTACATCCTAGGAGAAAACACACAGAAGAAGCGCAGACATAATGGCGTCCCGTGTATTGCTGTTACCACGAGCCAGCACAGAAAGTGTGGTCATAACCATTGAGACTAAATTAAAAGTGAATTGAGGCAGGGAATAGTAAACAATAAACAAGTAGGGTAAGTCTTGCTCTCATAAGAAAACCTAACACAGAGTAACTTTTAATCAAGACTGGCACAGCCTTTTAAACTTGAATAATGTCAGACAAATACAAAGACGAACAATCTAATAGTGGGGAAAATAGGCGGAGGCCAACAACACCTCCATCATCACAGAAATGACTTGGCAAAAATTTGAACTAAGGGGGGAAAGGGGGTTGAGGATGAAGAAGATGGGAAAATGAAATTAAGAAAATATATTATGAATATGAAAACTCTTTCACTAGCTGCATGAGGGAACCATTGTAAATTCTCTCGAAGGCAGATCTATTTGTGTCGCCTGCTCCTAGGACTTTCTTCCGCTGGATCGGACTCATCAGGGAGACACGGCTGCTGCGGACGAAAGGCCTAGGAGCAGGCATTATTCAAGTTTAAAAGGCTGTGCTAGTCTTGAATGAAAGTTACTCCGTATTAGGTTTTTCTTATGGAAGCAAGACTTACCCTGCTTGTTCACTGAGACTAAGTTAGCAACCTCCTCCCTGGTCCAGCAGATTCGGGATTTGATTTGATTTTTATCTGTATCTGAAGGACGGATCTGCCGAAAGTTCAACGCATTCCTTGGACCAGATTGTAACTTTCATCCAGTTTTCGTTAAAACAGAACGAAAATCTTCACAACGAGGCCGATAGCAGTCGACGGAAGTTAACAAACAAGGAGGGTAACTCTTGCTCCCTGATGAGACAGTTATACGCTCATAAATCCGAACGAATTTCGTCGACGGGAACCAACTCGCTAATTTATCTGTCTTGCTTGTTATTGATTGTTTGCTTCTCCCTGCGTCATTGAACATTTCCATGTGTATCAAACAAGTTTCCTGCAGAAGTTTCCCGTATTTGTTTCTGTTCTAGCGTGTGTTCCGTTGGACACTTCAGTATGAAAAGATGTGCAAGTCTTTGAAAAAAATGCTAATTTGTGTTTGTTCGTTTCTTCAGTTTTTCTGCTGTGTGCATGTGTCCAAAGCGTGAGCTTGGAACATTCTTTTCTGGGGTGTCTCCTTGTTCGTTTTGTGTGCTTTGTTTCGACGTGTGCGCTGGGTGATTAGGTGCCGTAAACAGCATTCGTTTGGAGCTACTGGAGATTAATTGTCTAACCATGGGAGCAAGAGTTACCTTTCTTGTTTATCGATTTTTGTCAACAGTCCCTCGCCTCCTCTTTCAGATTTTCTTTACATTAATCACACCGAGGCTTCATGGTTTTGCTTACATTCTGCAGTGTGTTCTGATTGACAATCATCACTGTGTAAAACGCCATGCCAGTGATGAACAGATGTTCATCTGCTGGTCAATGATCACTGTCAAAAGGCCATACCAGTGATGAACAGATGTCCATCTGCTGGACAATGATCCTTGTTAAAAGGCCATGCCAGCGATGAACAGATGTTCATCTGCTGGACAATGATCCTTGTTAAAAGGCCATGCCAGCGTTGAACAGATGTCCATCTGTTGGACAATGATCACTGTTAAAAGACCATGCCAAGCGATGATCAGATGTTCATCTGTTGGACAATGATCACTGTTAAAAGGCCATACCAGCGATGAACAGATGTCCATCTGTTGGACAATGATCACTGTCAAAATGCCATACCAGCGATGAACAGATGTCCATCTGTTGGACAATGATCACTGTTAAAAGACCCATACCAGTGATGAACAGATGTTCATCTGTGTTCGTTCATTTCTTCTCATAGTCCGAATCATGGCAACAAGAGTTATCCTTCTTGTTGGTCACTTGTTTTCGAATTGGTTCAGAGATTTTTGCGCCGTCTTGCTGTCAACAAGACAAACCAGGAACCGTAGATCAAAAGAGCCACGGCGAAGCTGATCCTAAAATCAACAGGTATGGCAGATAATCTCTATCAGTCTTTGCAGACGAACAGGGTTTTAAAAAAAAGTACCCATCTGTTTTGAAAATTCCCAAAGAAAACGATCTTGTTCAGCTCTATGTAGGGAGTTTGAAAAAAAAATTGATTGTTTGTTTGTTTATTTTTACGAACTTATCTTTTCATGTTAAGGCGATAACGCGAACAAAACGTCGGCGATGTGAAACAAAACGTCGGCGATGTGAAACAAAAACTTAAAGTTTCATCAGCCTTCAGACAACGACAAATTACGCCACGTTTATATTTCACGTCAGTCGTTACGTAATCTCGGTAAAACAACAACAACAACAACAACAACAACAACTTTGTCATAGGCCTCCAGTGAAGCA
>JADBJO010013283.1:30000-53219 GCA_016801955.1 Conus betulinus
TGATTAACAGATTACAATGTTTTTTTTTTAATGTGAGAACAACGCCCATCTTGCGCCAACCATGGCAAGACAAGTGATCGCTCGTTCTTCGTTTTCACTGTCCTGATTGTTGTTTATCTTGCCTGAAGAAGACCTAAGAGGTCCAAACGGACCAGCCTCCGTGGCGAAGTGGTTAGCGTCGCGGACTCCCGGCTGGGAGGTCGTGGGTTCGAATTCCATCAGAATCATGTGGGGTTTTTCTGCCCCGACCGGCTCCTACCCAGAGTTGAGTTTGCTGCGGACTCAGTTGGATGCGTTTCTGAGAGTGTTGCTCAAATTTCCTGACCAACACTGCAGGTGCCTGTATCTGTCGGGCCTGGTTGACACCGGGATATATTATGAAAGGAAGCACAGAGTACAGCCCTGTCATGTAGTCTCAGACCGAAATGGAAATCCGTAGCATCATCTTAATCATCCTCATTCTCATCGATCAGCATTAAAAAAAAAATGTCTCAAGTTCTGTGGCCCTTTCATGTTGCTCTCACGGTGGGTGACCTGAGTTTCGATGTGCTCTCCACGTCTGTGGCCTTGGTTTGGTTCCGTCGGGGTCACCGGTATCGGCGAGTCCATGGGAGCTGTCGTTGGACGGACGTGGTGGCGCCCTCCGGAGGGAGAGCTCACTCACGCCCGCTCCGCGACTAAGCAATTATTGTCGTCAGTAGGGGGCTTAGAAGGTGGTGTCCTGCGTATGTTAGATCAGAACAGGCGCCTCTGAACACCATCGAAGTGACTCGGCAGCAGTGCAGTGTCTCCTCCAGTGGGTTGCCTCTTGACGACTTGACATTGACTGCTCCCTGTGGATTGCCGGTGCCGGGGGCTGCGGCGGGGCCGACCGGGCTGTGGCTGTGGACAGGGTGTCGGAATGAGCGGCGTGAGTACACTGCCTCTGGGTGGCGCAGAGGTTGGGACAGCAAAAAAAAAAAAAAAAAAAAAAAAAAAAAAAAAAAAAAAAAAGAAAAAAGGTCGAAACGGATCGTGTTTTGTCATGCAATTTGTTTGTCTGATCATTTTGATTTTTTGTCATGGCTTCTAAGGCATCTCGTCTGGATATGAGTCTTTCTAATTGTTCTAACAGCGCAAAAGGAATCGAACCGATTAGCATGATATGCTGAATCCGTAAGAGTTGATTAATTAAAATGAATACTTCAAATGAATATGACAACTTCGGCCAAATGGAGAGTGTGGCACTGTCTTTTTTAATTTTGTCAGAGGGCATCAAAGATTCTTCCCCAAGGGAAAGATAACTGATGCTGGCCATGCGTGCTGTGTCAGAGGAAGTTGATGTGTAGTTTTCCCCTGGGAAAGCCCTCTGAGGGCCGCCATCCACTCTTGGTCCGGTCTGCACAGACCGCCTGTTGGCAGGACCATGACTGACGGAGACACTGAATCCTCCGAACACAGCACATAGGTCAGCTGAACACAGCACACACAGTCACGTGACCATGGCTGACGGAGACACTGAATCCTTCTAACACAGCACGTAGGTCCTCTGAACACAGCACACACAGTCACGTGACCATGACTTGCATAGACACTGGGTCATCAGAACACAGCACACACAGTCACGTGACAAGCTTAACAGAACACTTACTGCAAACCAAAGCACTATGGACCAGGAAGCCATCCTAGTATTGATGTTTTTTTCGTGTATATATTAAACCACGATATGGGAAAAAGAAATTACAGCAGAAAGTATTTTATTTTCATCTTACAATCGTCTGTATTCTGTATGGGATTCAGGAAATATTCACCATAGTTCGCATTGCGTTCAGTCACTTACGTACCATCATTCCCTCCCTCCCCCTCCCTAGCTTCTCTCCCTCCCTCCCTCCCTCCCTCTCTGCTTTGTTTAACCGTGTAGTAAGAAGGCTTGACGTCTAAAAATAATAAGACATCTACAAGCTTTCCCTGGTTAGCGCATTGGGGGTAGTACATAGATCAGACATCTGCCAATTCTTTGTCAGTGAGTCCCTCGTCCCAAATCTGTCAAAGATAGCCATTCCTGTGCTTATTTTGTATCTGTCAGTGCCTCTGCCCAACTAGGCCCTGTCCCATGCTCTAGCACATGTGACGTGTTGTGGAGCAGGTGGCACGCAGTGACACGCTGACACTGAAACCAAACTATCCCCGTGACTGGCGAGTTGATTAGCGTGCAATGATCGCCCAGGACATCGTCAGGCGTTCGGCCCTCACACGTCTCCACCATTCTTGTACACAGTAACCGTGTGGCCGCCTGGTGTTTGATCTACCACAACCACCACCACCAAACACCCACCCCCTTCTTTTTTTCCCGTCCCTCCTCTCTCTCTCTCTCTCTCTCTCTCCTCTCTCTCTCTCTCTCTCTCTCTCTCTCTCTCTCTCTTGTCAGAGTAGCCTGGCTAGAGAAGATCAGCTGCATTTAGTACTTCGCTGTCATGGCCTTGGCAATGTTGGAGTGGCGCTGATGCAGTCCAAATATGACCAAGATCCATGCACTTATAGGTTCATTTGGTCAAGTCCACGAGGCAGAAGTCGACCCAATGTCAACATGTTGGACGTCTGCCCGCAGGACTGAAGTGTTAACAGGTATTCGCATACATTGACCAGGTACTCAATCATTTTTAACCACGTACTCCTCTATAGTTACCAAGTAGTGAATTATGACACATTTGCCACATGCTCAACCGTATTTACCAACATACTTCAAGTATAGTTATCAAGTAGTGAATTATGACACATTCACCACGTGCTCAATCATATTTACCACATACTAAGTATAGTTCTCAAGTAGTGAATTATGACACATTTACCACGTGCTCAATCATATTTACCACATACTCAAGTATAGTTATCAAGTTGTGAATTACGACACATTTACCCACATGCTCAATCGTATTTACCACATACTTGAGTACTGAATTATAACACATTTACCACGTACTCAGTCATATCTGTCACATACTCTACTATATTTATGAAGTACTGAATTATGTTTACCAAGACGTTGTGTGTTGCGACTTGGTGGCGTGTTGGGTTTAATCTTGTGTTAAGTAGAGTACTTTGTGTTCGGTTGAAATGCGCGTGCCCCTGGACTGGATTCTTTTGCAAAGTTTTGTATACTTTCTCTCCTGCACTAAAAAGGACATAGGCCTATTACCTGCAAGGGTGCGTACGCTTTCTCCTGAACTAAAGGACATAGCTCTATGACCTCACCACATCTCGCCTTCTCCCTAACCCTCTTTGGCGACTCATCGGATGATTCTGGCCACAGTCGAAACACTCGGAAGGCCGTGCATATTTGGGGAAGGTGTGAGGTGGTAGTGAGGTAGTGGGGAGGGGGAGGGGGGGGGCGGGAGGGGGAGGGCAGCGACGGTATCATGCCTGCCCAACTTTTTCTTTTCCCCACTTCCGGCTCCCCACGCGCCGCCCCGTCTGTCTTCCCCTGGACAGTCGTCCGCCCCTTCCATTTTGTAATGGGAGAACACTCTCCAAAACAACACGGCTGAGTCTCCGCCCCTGAGGGGATACGCCTTAATCGAATAGTGGAGAGGGGGAAAGGGAAGAGGAACAGGGGTGGTGTGGGTGAGAGGGGAAGGGGGACAGGGGGTGGGGTAGTCACAGGAAGAAGTAGGGAAGGGGAGGGGAGGTGGTACACGGATTGAAGTCAGGAAGTCGGGGGCGCTTGTGATGGCAGGTACAGGAGGGAGGGGGAGGGGGAGGGGGAGGGAGAAGTTTGAGGGAAAGAGGCGAACGGAAGGTCGGAGGTTTGGGTAGGGGGGGGGGGGGAGAAGTGGGAAGCATGCAGCAGGGAGTGGGGGTTGGGGGTGGGGGGGGGGGGTGGGCAGTGGAAGGTCGGGGGGTGGGGGATTCGGAGGGGTGGGTGGGTAGGTGGGCAGACATCTGGGAGGAGAAGAAATATTCTCCTGTTTGTGTTAGCAATCTCTTTACCGAAACTCTCTCTCTCTCTCTCTCTCTCTCTCTCCTCTCTCTCTCTCTCTCTCTCTCTCTCTCTGTGTGTGTGTGTGTGTGTGTGTGTGTGTGTGTGTGTGTCTGTCTGTCTCCCCGTCTCTTCGTCGGTGTGTGTGTGTGGTGTGTGTGTGTGTGTGTGTGTGTGTGTGTGTGTGTGTGTGTGTGTGTGTGTGTGTGGCTCTCTCTCTCTCTCTCTCCTCTCGCTCTCTCTCTCTCTCCTCTCTCTCTCTCTCTCTCTCTCGTCATTTTTGAGGCAGATGGGGATAGAGTCGTCCATTCATTTCCTGATTCCACTTTGCCATCCACCTTGGGAGGAATGACAGTTTACAGTCAACTGAACAACCAAAAGACACATGCAAACATGCATGCTCTCCTGCCCCTCCTCTCTCTCCTCTCTCTCTCTCCTCTCTCATTCTCTAGCTCTCTACTAATCTCCTCCTCCTCTCTCTCCCTCTCTCTCTCTCTCGCTCTCTCTCTCTCTCCCTCCTTCTCTCTCGCTCCTCCTCTCTCTCTCTCCTCTCATCCTCTTCTGTCTGTGTGTGTGTGTGTGTGGTTGTGTTGTGTGTGTGTGTGTGTGTGTGTGGTGTGTGTGTGTGTGTGTGGGTCTTGTGTGGTTGTGTGGTGTGTGTGTGTGTGTGTGTGTGTGTGTGTGTGGTGTGTGTGCATGACATGTTGTGAACTGTTTGCTAGTGATTAGGCCCGTGTCATTTAGTTTCCTTGACTGTCAGGGTTTGTTCACACTGCATCAAGAGTAAATAAACGTTCCTTAGGAGAGAGAGAGAGAGAGAGAGAGAGAGAGAGAGAGAGAGAGAGAGAGAGAGAGAGAGAGTGAGAGAGTCAAACTGACAAACTGACAAGATAGACAGACAGACCAGACACACACACGCTCGAAAGATGGTAGATAAAGAGAGGCAAACTCTCTCTTTCTCTCTCCCTCCCTCTCTCTCTCCCTCCTTCTCTCTCTTCCTCCTTCTCTCTCTCTCTTCTTTCCTCCTCCCCCCTCTCTCTCTCTCCCCTCTCCCTCTCTCTCTTTCCTAGATCTCTGTCTACATGGTTCTAGCAGGTCGCAGAACCATTTCATTTCAACTGGCCCAAAGGACACATCAAAATCTGTCACAGTGAGGAATCGTGTTGACCTTGCTCCCGGTGTCAATGTCAGAGTGCAGGGAACTGTCTGAGAGTACCTGCTTGTGACCTAGGTCAGAGGTTAGGGAACTGTCTGAGAGCACCTGCCTGTGACCTGTGTCAGAGTGCAGGGAACTGTCTGAGAGCACCTGCCTGTGACCTATGTCAGAGTGCAGGGAATTGTCTGAGAGCACCTGCCTGTGACCTATGTCAGAGTGCAGGGAACTGTCTGAGAGCACCTGCCTGTGACCTATGTCAGAGTGCAGGGAACTGTCTGAGAGCACCTGCCTGTGACCTGTGTCAGAGTGCAGGGAACTGTCTGAGAGCACCTGCCTGTGACCTGTGTCAGAGTGCAGGGAACTGTCTGAGAGCCCCTGCCTGTGACCTATGTCAGAGTGCAGGGAACTGTCTGAGAGCACCTGCCTGTGACCTGTGTCAGAGTGCAGGGAACTGTCTGAGAGCACCTGCCTGTGACCTATGTCAGAGTGCAGGGAATTGTCTCAGAGCACCTGCCTGTGACCTTGCTCCCGGGTGTCAATGTCAGCGTGCAGGGAACTGTCTGAGAGTACTGCCTGTGTCTGCCTCTCCTCAAGGCATCGCTCTGTGTATTTCCCCCCCCCCTCCCCCCTACCAACGCCAAAATATACAGTTTTACACCTCTGTCTCCCAATGAGAGAAGGTTACTGTTGTAAATGCACGCTGGGACCAAAGCTGAACATGATCAGAATATTGTTTTCTGATCCACACCCACAGAGGCAACATGTATCATGTTTGTATTGTCGAAGACGATGTGGATTTAGATAAAAGAAAAGCAGTAAAAACTAATTGTTGTTTTAGTCCTTCACCTCTGTTTTCATACATATGCATTTATAAGTTTTGAGTTGTTTCTGTAGTTTTCATTGCTATGGGTTAGAAGGCCCTTTTGGAAAATTACCTTCTGTTCACCCCCCCCCCCCCCCCCCCTTCCAAGTCCCGACATCTGCCTTTCTTCCCTTAAATGCACATGTAGACACACGTGTAACTCCTGCATGCATTTTTCTTTGCATCTCTCTCTCTCTCTCTCTCTCTCTCTCTCTCTCTCTCTCTCTCTCTCTCTCTCTCTGTCTGTATGTCTGTCTGTCTGTCTGTCTCTCTGCCTCTCTGTCTGTCTCTCTCGGGGTGAGTTCAACGTAGTGTTGGAGTAAGACGTAGTGTGCAAGTCTCGCTAAGTTTTTCTGTATATTTGACGGTTCAAGAACGTGTTGGTGACTGTAATTGTGTCCGCAGCTGGAATTCGAACCATGCCATTAGATGGACTGTCTTTCAGGGCGAGGTGCGGTTGCTTTGTGGAGTTATTTTCGGCATTTTATATACAAGAGAACTGTACAAAATGCGAAAAGAGGATTTCCATTTTGAAACTGTGTCGACCGAATGACGGTATATTGGCAGGCTTGCTCCTCGTGTGTGTTGTTTTGGGGGCGGACTGCTACTGCAGTGAACGTTGGAGCAGAACCCCAGACCTACACCAGCGGTGAAGGCAGACAACGTGAAGCAAACCCGCTGGGTTACGCTACACGTGGTGCCAGTGCGGACGGGAGTGCTGCCCCCCTCTGAGGACTCTACTTTGCCGAGGAGCTCCGAACCCACCATGGCCGACATCATGACCAAGCTTCTGGAGATGGACAGGACCAACAAGGCCATGGACAGTAAGTTGGATGATGTGAAAACAGAAGTGAAGACCTTGGTGAACAGTACGCTGCTTTGCAGAACGATGTGAAGGGTCTCAGGGAGGAAGTGGCGGAATTACGGTCCCAGAACAGTGATCTGCGGAGAATGAACTCTGAACTGGTTGACAGAGTGGAGTTGCTGGAAAAAAAAAAAAAGGACGGACGACCTTGAAGGGCGCTCGAAACGTAACAGCTTGTTGTTTTATGGTTTGAATAAGAGTGAGAATGAGAATAGTGATGACTGTGAACAAATGTTGAAGGACTTGACTTCTAAGAAAGTGGGCGTGAATGGGGTCGAGTTTGATAGAGCGCATCGTTTGAATGCAAAGCATGACTCCCCCATCATTGCCAGATGTTCCTCATATAAGGACAAGGTACACATTTTGAAAGCTAAGGCCAAATTGAAAGGAACCAACATCTTTGTTGGTGAAGATTTTACAGACAGGGTCCATGACATTAGACGTAAGCTCACTCCTCATCGGAAAAAAATGCGAGGAACAGTGGCAAGAGAGCTGCGATGGTCTTTGACCATCTCCTTGTTGATGACAAGAGGTTTGGGCTTGATGTCTCTGGTCAGCTAAAAGAGTTAAAATAGGGTTTTGGCCGGTCTTCTTGCGATGATAAAGATTTAATTCAAGAGGGAGAAAAATATCCTGACACCGGTGGAAAGATTAGCCGCTCCGGATCCTGTCACGCGTGGCAGTAGCCCCTTTGCACGCGTTTTTGACGACAGTGTTGTGGATGATGTGAGCGATGGCACTGGAAAACGCTTGAATTCGTATGACTGTTTGAATGATAGCTGTTTAATGAATGATGATTTTTTCTAGTATATGATAATGTAGATAGCAATATTAATGTATGTATGGAAAAACGGGTGCACTTGATTATGGAATGTTGATGATTATTGAATGTTTTTAGGGAACTATTTTTCTACACGCTTAAGTTTTACCTTTGCCTGTAAAGATCTTTGCGTGTAGAGCAAAGAATGCTTTGATATGTGTAATGAAAAGATTAATCGCTTTAAATAACAATTCGCGTGTGAGTTATTTAAAAAAATCTTTGATTCCCAAATACAGCCTGTTATGATGTATGGGGCCAATGTTTCGGGGTTGGATAATGCCGTTGTTCATTGTGAGGCAGTGCATTTATTTGCTTTTAAGAAAGTTTTAGGTTTTGATGGGCGTATTTCTAATGATTTGGTGTATGCGGAGACCAGTAGTGTCCATTGTTCATTTGTTCAGCCATTAGATGTGTGCGGTATTGGTTAAAGCTTTTACAGTTGGAGCATTAGAGATTGCCTCGCAAGTCTTATGAAATGTTGTTCGAATTAGATGTAAAGGGAAAAAAAAAAAAAAAAAAAAAAAAAACAAACTGGGTTTCGAATGTACGTCTGTTTCTGTGGTAAGCATGGGTTTGGTGATGTCTGGCTGTCTCAGGGTGTTGGAAATCAAAGCTAGTTTTATTCGTGTTTTTCCGACAAAGGTTGACTGACTGTAGATGGCAAATGTGGGGCGATCATATCCGAAGTAGTGGACGTTATGATTTGCACAGAAATTACTTTAGTTTTCATTATACGTAGCCGTATTTGAAATTTTGATTTGGATATGCATCTGAAAAGATCAGTTGCTAAATTCAGAGTTGGTTATTCGGACATAAGGACTCATTACTTAAGATACAGACAACAGAGACAAAATGACTTAGGACTCATTACTTAAGATACAGACAACAGAGACAAAATGACTTAGTATGTCCACTGTGTATGCAAGGTGAGGAAAATGAAATCCATTTTCTGTTCCTTTGTCCCGCTTTAGAAGACATTCGTAAGAAATTTATCCCACAGAAATATTATAGGCGTCCATATATGTTTCGTTTACAGTTGCTACTTAGCTCTAGCAGTTATAAAGTTATTAGGAATTTAGGCATGTTTCTGTTTAAAGCGTTTAAAGATCAGAGAAATCATGACGTCTCAGA
The DNA here is from genome assembly GCA_016801955.1 of Conus betulinus. Classification (NCBI taxonomy): domain Eukaryota; kingdom Metazoa; phylum Mollusca; class Gastropoda; order Neogastropoda; family Conidae; genus Conus; species Conus betulinus. The sequence goes on from JADBJO010013283.1 coordinate 38,790, forward strand.
TGGCGTTTGTGTTTTGTTGTTTTTGTTTCCTGATAAATCATTTGTTTCTTACATTTAATGTGAATGATTGTGCTCATTCCCCTTCAAATGGGCCGGTGGCCTTACTGGATAAAAATCTGAAGTCTGAAGTTTCTCTCTCTGTCTCTGTCTCTCTCTCTCTCCTTTGTCCTGGAGTGGTTTCCCTTGCCTGGTTCCCAGCAACACATGTTTCGTCCGCTCCCAGTAAATTTCTACTTTGTATTGACTGTAAATCGTCCAGAGAGCCTGTTGAAGGTCTTCCTTCTACCTTAGAGCGACATCAAATGCTGCGCTGCAAGAAAGGACATTGTCCTTGTACAAAATAGAGGGCAGAGGAAAACAAACGTTTTTGACAACTAACTACCGAACAACCCCCTGCCACGCTGACCCAAAGGCCACAGCATGGCGTACCGCCTTAACTATCCGTCACAGCTGAACAGTCCCAAAGAGAAAGGTGAGTGAACACTTATCTTCTCCATCCAGTGTATTTTTTGCCGACACCACCAAGTTTATTTTACCATGTGGATAGATCAAGCGACAGCCCTACTGCATGTGGTGCATGTGGTGACATCTTTAACTGTGGCAACCGGCTCCTTCCATCTGTAACTCAGCCTGCACCAGAAAACACGGCTCAGTGACAAGCAAAATGAGATTGACATGGAGCAGAGTGACAAAGAATCTGAGACAGTTGCACACGATGAAGTGTCGATGTTGAATTTTTGGTCAGTGAAGCCAAGTGCTGATGAAGACTGTGTTAGTGAGTTTAGTGATGTGGTTTGTGAACAGGACCGGCTTCCAGTGAGTGCACAGACTATCACATAATGAAAAAACTGAAGACACTGTGACAACTGGTTGTGACCTTGATTTACAGAGTAGAGAGGAACCCGAAGACGTTTTTCAGGTGAATGAACGACAGAACGACCCTCCCAGAGAACGTGACTGTGAGTGACGTTATGTCATACCTACAGGAAGTGATGAGAAATATGGACAGCGTTCTTTCTACAAACAGAGAAAATGTGCGATTGTCTTCCAGCAGCAATTTAGCAGTGAAGAATAGAAATCTTGACGACTGTCGATAAACTTTCGGCAGTCACAATGGCAGTCATATCATCGTTCGATGTTTATTAATTGTTCCCGTGATTTGGCTTCCTCATCCTGATGTTTTATAAGCTATGCATTGCCTGTGTCTATTTTTTGACATTTATTTTTCGAACAGCTCCCTTCCCCATCGTTTCCCTTGCATGAGAATGGGCTTTGTAAGCTTACCTCATTGGACCATTCTTCATTCTCCGTTTTTCAGCAAAAATCAAGCTCATTAGCATCATCATCATCATCATCATATCATCACCACCACCATCATCATCATCATCATCGTCTTCATCTTCATCATCATCATCATCATCATCATCATCATCATCAGCATCATCATCATCATCATATCATCATCATCATCATCATCAGCAGCAGCAGCAGAAGCAAGTAGCAGCAGCAGTAGCAGTAGCAGCGCAGCAGTAACAGTCTCTATTAAGGTTAAAAACAAATCAGGGAACAGTCTCATTAAGGTTAAAAACAAAGAGTGATGCACAGAATAAAGACAGGAATCGTAATACATGATTCATTGGATGAATTGCAACTCAATCAGCTGTGGCACGTTCATAGAATAATAAGTCGCCTCAAAATCAACCGTGGCACATTCATGAAATAGCAGTTTGCAACAAAATCAACTGTGGCATGTTTATATAACAGTAAGCTGCAAAAAGAAATCAACCGTGGCACGTTTATATAATAATAAGCTGCACACAAACCAACGATGGCAGTTCATAAAGTAACGCTGTATAAGTACTTTCAATAATTCTAATAGTAATGATGCTATTGATGATACTAATGATAGTGATGATTATGACGATAACAACAACAATAACAGTAACAAACAACAATGATACTGATGATAATAATACTAACAGTGATACTAACAACAACAAACAACAACAACAACAACAACAACAAACAATAACATCAACAACAACAACAATAATAATGATAATGATACTAGTAATGATAATAATACTAATAATGATAACAAGAAGAAGAAGCAGAAGAAGAAGAAGAAGAAGAAAGAAGAAGAAGAAAGAAAAGAAGAGAAGAATGCTGTTATTTAATATTACCGTTATTATTATTACTATTCTCATTATCATTATCATTATTATTATTATCACAATAATTCCCGTGAGAGCGGAATAGCTCCGAATAAAACTATAGGATATTTGTTGTCTTTGCCTTTATCTGTTTCCTCTTCCCTGCCACGTCATTGCCATCACCTCACCCCCCCCGTCCTTTAGCCCCCCTCCCCCCCCCCCCCACACAGCCACAGCCTGCTTTACCCTCCCCCCCTTCCCCATCACCACCACCCACCCCGACCCCCGCCCAGCCGTCTCGGCACCGGCAACCCACAAGGACCAGTCATGTGAAGCCGTCACAAGGCAACCACCAGAGGAGACACTGCACTGCTGCTGAATCTGTCGGTTAGTGTTCAGTGGTTGCCTGTTCTGGTTCAACGCCATGGCAACACTCTACTCAGTTGAACCCACAGCTAAACACCACTGCCGGATAGGAGCCAGTCCCCCCCCCCCCCCCCCCCCAAATATCAGTGGATCTGATGAGAATCGAACGCACGACTTCTAGTCTGGAATGCACCCCGCCTGAAGCCATGTCATTGGTCAGCCGCTGGAGGAATTCAGCTCCTCTCTAGGCAGGCCGCTGGGAACCTTTCTCTGGGCACGAAGAACATCAAAGGAACACAGGGTTTGGGTCCATCCCTCCTCGTGCGATGTTTCGCTGGCTCTGTTTTATAGATCTGATGCTTGTCAATGGTGCTTATGAAAGTCCTACCCCCGTCCGTCTTTCAGAATTGGATCGCCAGAATCAGAATCTCTTGATGCCATGCGATAGCAAAGAAAAAAAAAAAAGATTAAAGCAGCATCATTCTGTCGTGTTTCACTCTTCTTACCATATGGCACAGACACACGCCATGTCTTTAACATGACGTCCACACGTGTCTCAATCCAGCTACATAGGCAGAGGCGGATTGGACTGAGAGTTGATGAGTCAGTCCACAGCAGTTGTGAGCCGGTACCGATCGTGTTCTTATACCACTGCCATGCAGTGTAACACCGAGTTCCTCAGTTTTGTTTGTATGTCCGTCTGTCTGACAAATTATGCCGAAACAAGTGAACGGATGTTGAGCACACTGGGATGCATGGCACCTAGCCTATGGACAAAGCCGTCAAAGTCTGGTGAGGATCCGTCGTGCCGATCTGGATCTATGACGGATCCAACATCCGGTCCGCAAAATGAACACTTTGAAGTGACTGGTGACGGTTTGATCAATGTCTATGACGTAAAGTATTTTCGTGGAGTATTTGAACTTGATATAGTAATGTGAACGTGAACGTCAGCGTATGTTGTTTTTTTTCTTCCATATCCTACTGAAAAAAAGATAAATTATTCTTGTTATTACATATTTACTACCTTGCCACTAACCGTGAAAACAATGTTATGACGTCTGCAGTGACTCAAAGGGGCGGAACCAGGTTCTCTTCCACCTGTGTAGAGGTCTTTGATCTCCTCACTGCCTTTTTAGCTGACGTTTTCATTGGTCGTCCTGACTGTGATGTCCACAGAAATAATCAGTAATAACCACTGGGTGACTGGTCTTCAGCGATGATGAGGATCATAACGATGATGATGATGATGATAATGATGATGATGATGATGAGATGATGAGGAGGAGGAGGAGGAGGAGGAGGAGGAGGAGGAGGAAAAAGGGGAGGAGGAGGAGGAATAGTTGGTGGTGGTGGAGGAAGAGGAGGAGGAGGAGGAGGAGGAGGACGATCGAAATCGTAATAATGCTGATGATACAATACTCAATCTACCACTCTTGCATCATCATCATCCACTACTGCTCTCACAACAACAACAACAACAACACAACAGCAACAACAACAACTACTACACTATACTGCTGCTACTGCTGTTGCTACTACTACTATTATAACGACTACTACAGCTGCTGCTGGCGCTGCTAGTAGTAGTAGTAGTAGTACTACTACTACTACTACTACTACTACTTCTACTACTTCTTCTACTACTACTACTACTATACTACTACTACTACTACTACTACCGCAATTACAACAACAACTACTACTATTACGACTGCTACTACTACTACTGCTGCTGCTGCTGCTGATGATATGATGATTCTTGCTCCTACTAGGCTGAAGCGATGATGCTGGTCATGATAATGATAGTTCTCACACGATGCTGTTGTTACTAATACTGCTGCTGCTGTTGGGGGATGAAGGTGAGAATATTGTTCACAATTATGCACACAACTATCTGCTTGCCCGCTCGCTTGCCTGTTGCTTGCCCGATAGATCAACTGATCCGTTGATTTTAATAGTCGATGGATTCATTGACTAATTCCATTGCTTGGTTGTTGGTGGTGCACTGATAGATTGATTGATCGGTCAGTAGTTCAGTTATTTTTTTTACTGACCAATTTATTGTTTTGTTGATTGATCCATCGATATATTTACTGATCGATCAGTAGACCGATTACTTTTCATTGACATAATTCATTGCTTGCTTGATTGATCCACCGATACACTGATCGGTTATTTCATTGGTTGACGAATCAGTCGACTGATAGACGGATTAAACTATATCGATTGTTTTTCATTGCCATAGTTTATTACTTGCTTGATTGATCCGTCGACCGACTGATAGGTTATTCTACTGGTCGATGGACCTGTTGATTGATTGACTGATTGATTGATTTGATTGATTGATTGATTGACGGATTGAACTCCTGCTTGCCAACAGAGGAGCTGGGCAGAAGTCCCTTCAGGCCCAGCTTGGAGGTCAGAGGAAAAGCAGGCCTTGATGCACAGGCTGAGGCTGCTCTTGGCGCGACGGGCGGATGGACAGCCACCGGATATTGCGTCAACCCGGAAATGCGTCGACCGGAAGTGCGTCAGCCAGAGTTTCGCTGAGACGTCGGATGGGCCAGAAAACGAGGGGGCTTGGGGCGGTGTATCCACAACTGCATGCACAGCGGAGGGGGGCTCAACTTCATCCAGTGTAAAACCATGTGCTACTGGTGGGTCTGCTTGTGTCTGCATGTGCGTGCGTGTGGCTGGGAGCAGTGGGGTTGGGGGGGTGGGGGTGGGGTGGGGTATAGGGAGGGGGGGGAGTCGAAGGGGGAGGGAGAGGGTAAGGAGGAAATGGGAGGAGGAAGGCTGGGAAGAAAAGGTAAGAGAGAATTCTGTCAGGGGGACACTGTGATCCTCTTATGTATGTGTGTGTGTGTGTGTGTGGTGTGTGTGGTGTGTTGTGTGTGTGTGTGTGTGGTGTGGTGTGTGTGTTTGTGTGTGTGTGTGTGTGTTGTGCGTGTGTGTGTTGTGTGTGTGTGTGTTGTGTGTGTGTCGGGTTGTGTGTGTGTGTGTGTTGTGTGTGTGTGGTGTGTGTTGGTGTGTGTGTGTGTGTGTGTATGTAGTGTGTCGGTGTGTGATGTGTGTGGTGTGTTGTGTGTAGTGTGTGTGTGTGGGTGAGTTCATGTGCACGTGTTGTGTGCTGTGTGTGTGTGTAGGTGGTGTGTGTTTGTGTGTGAGATAGATAGATAGATGTAGATAGGATAGATTAGAGAGAGAGAGAGAGAGAGAGAGGACGAGAGAGGAGAGGAGAGAGAGAGCGGAGAGAGCAAAGGGGCTAGAGTTAGAGACCCACAGTTGGCAATGGGGGGAAATGTTTTCTTCTACATATCACACATTAGTTTAATAATTACATACTACAGAAGGTATCAAAACTATCATTTACAAGGAATGAGTGCAAAACTGTTTGAGTGGCATGTTTGTATGACGAAAGCAGCGTGTAGCTTTGAGAGAGAGGGAGAGAGAGAGACGACCAGAGAGGAGAGGAGGAGAGGGGGAAGGAGAGAGAGGGAGAGAGATTAGGAGGGAAGAGAGAGAGAGAGAGGAGAGAGGATTATTCATTTTATTGTTATTTACCCCATAATGAAAAAGGTATGTGAGCATTCTATGAAAATAACCTAAAACCACATGTAACCAAGTTAATAGAAGAGCAGATCACGACAGGATTAACACAACATGTCAGACTCTCATAAATCGGTTATACTCTGTATAAAAACGATAGGGCAATTTTCAAAGTGCTCGCCAGAAGAAAACGACATCAACAACGCTTTATATAGATATATATTATATTATATATATATATATAAGAGGATATAGAGAGAGAGAGGAAGAGAGAGAGAGAGAGAGAGAAAGCGAGAGAGAGAGAAAACAGCCTGTGATATTCAGACTCAATGAATCTAATGCAAATATTTTCGTTAGCAGGCCATACACAGAACAACCTGTAAACTCATTCTACCGTGATTCTTTGCGCAAAGTTCACAACGAATCATTATTATTTTTTTAATGGTCTATATCCAGATTCATGGACGGCTGTTTCTGAACAACCCAAAGTGGTATTAGTCGTTACAAATTTGAAGGGTCTGTCCATTACAAAGGGGTATGTTGTAGATCTGAACGTGGCAGCAGTTCTTACAATATCCAAACCTTTCGCAGTGGTAAGCTCTACAATTTTCACCATCGGCAATCAGCCACACGATGATAGAAACGACAGATAAATTTATGGTCCTTTCCGACACTCTGATGAATCCATGGAAAGCTAAATTCATATTTAAAACGAAGACGAACATGATTAACCCTTTGATCTTTCCTGAAGCACAACTCCATTCGCCTACTATTACACCTCTACTCGCCTTACTATACATCTCCATTCGCCTTACTATTCACACCTCTACTCGCCTTACTATTACATCTCCATTTCGCCTTGACTATTACACCTCTACTTACTCGCATTACTATTACACCTCTACTCGCCCTTACTATACATCTCCATTCGCCTTACTATAAATCTCCATTCGCCTTACGGTGTACATCTCCATTCGCTACTGTTAAACCTCTAGTCGCCTTACTATTACATCTCTAGTCGCCTTACTATACATCTCCATTCGCCTTACTATACACCCTCTACTCGCACTTACTATTACATCTCTATTCGCCTCACTATTACATCTCCATTCGCCTTACTATTACACCTCTACTCGCCTTACTGTTACATCTCTATTCGCATTTACTATTACACCTCTACTCGCCTTAATATTACACCTTACTACGCCTTACTCCCAATTACACCTCTACTCGCCTTACTATTACACCTCTACTCGCCCTTACTATTACATCTCTATTCGCCTTACTATTACACCTCTACTCGGCCTTATATTACACCTCATACTCGCCTTACTATTATATCTCTATTCGCCTTACTGTTACAACCACTATTCGCAGTACTATTATACCTCTACTCGCCTTACTATTAAATCTCCATTCGCTCTTACTATTACACCTCTACTCGCCTTACTATTACTACCTCTACTCGCCTTATATTACACCTCTATTACTAATATTACACTCTACTCGCCTTACTATTACACCTCTACTCGCCCTTACTATTACACCTCTATTGCGCCTGTACTATTACACCTCTACTCGCTATACGGTTACATCCAGTCGCCTTACCTATTACACCTCTACTCGCGCGTACTATTACCTCTCTATTCGCCTACTGTACACCTCTATTTCGCCTTACTATTACAACTCTACTCGCCTTACTATTGACATCTCTATTCGCCTTTACTATACACCTCTATTGCCTTGACTATTACACCTCTATTCGCCTTACTGTTACACCTCTATTCGCCTACTATTACACCTCTACCGCCTGACTATTACATCTCTATTCGCCTTACTATTACACCTCTACTCGCTAACTATTACATCTCTATTCGCCTTACTATAACACCTATAATCGCCTTACTATTACACCTCTACTCGCTTACTATTACATCTCTATTCGCCTACTATAAAACCTCTACTCGCCTACTATGACATCTCTATTCGCTTATTGTTACACCTCTATTCGCTCTTACTATTACACCTCCATTCGCCGTAATATACACCTCTATTCGCCTGACTCTATTACACCTCATTCGCCTTATCTATTACACCTACATTCGCCTTAATCTCACACCCCATTCGCCTTTATATCAGCCCTCCATTCGCCTTACTGTTACACCTCCATTCGCCTTACTGTCATTACCTCCATTCGTCTTACGTCACACCCATTCGCCTGATTATCACACCTCATTCGCCTTACTCTTTACACCTCCTTTCGCCTTATTCTCACACCTCCATTCGCCTTACGGTCACACCTCCATTCGCCCTTACTCTCACACCTCCATTCGCCTTACTGTCACACCTCCATTCGCCCCCCTACGTTCACACCTCCATTCGCCTTACTCTCACACCGCCATTCGCCGTACTGTCACACCTCCATTCGCCTTACTGTTCACACCTCCATTCGCCTTACTGTCACACCTCCATTCGCCTCACTGTCACACTTCTCCATTAGCCTTACTGTCACACCTCCATTCGCCTTACTGTCACACCTCCATTCGCCTACTCTCACACCTCCATTTGCCTTACTCTAGCACCATTCCGTTCGCCTTACTCTCACAACCTCCATTTGCCTACTCTCACACCTCCATTCGCCCTACTCTCACACCTCCATTCGCCATTACTCTCACACATCCATTCGCCTACTGTCACACATCTATTCGCCCTTACTATTACCCCTCCATTCGCTTTACTCTTACACCTCCATCGCCATTATAGCTCACCACCTCCATTCGCCTTACTGTCACCCTCCATTCGCCTTACTGTCACACCTCCATTCGCGTTACTGTCACACCTCCATTCGCCTACTCTCACACCTTATGCGCCGTACTGTCCACACCTCCGTTCGCCTTACTCTCACACCTCCATTCGCCTTACTTTCACACCTCCATTCACTTAGTCTCACACCTCATTCGCCTTACTCTCACACCTCCATTCGCCTTACTGTCACACCTCCATTGCCCCTTACGGTCACACCTCCCATTCGCCTTACTCTCACACCTCCATTCGCCTTACTCTCACCCCTCTATTCGCCGTTACTGTCACACCACCCCATTTCGCCCTTAACTCTCACACTCCATGTCGCCTTACTGTCACACCTCCATTCGCCTTACCGTCACACCTCATTCGCCGTACTCTCACAGACCTCCATTCGCATCACGTCAACACCCTTCCATTCGCTCACTGTCACACCTCCTTCGCCGTTACTATCACACCTCGAATCGCCTTACTCTCACACCTCCATTCGCCTTTACTGTACACCTCCATTCGCCTTACTTATTACCCATCCATTCGCCTTACGTGGTCACACCTCATTTCGCATCTACTGTCACACCTCCAATTCGCCTCATTCTGACACCTCCATTCGCACTTACTGTTACACACATCCATTTGCCCTACCTCTCATCACCCTCAATTCGCACTTACTTGCCACAACGCCATTCGCCTTACTCTAACACACATCCATTCGCCTTAACGCTCAAGTGACGGCTCTATTAGGCCTTACAGGAGAGGCTTACCCCTCCATTCGCATTACGTCACACCTCCATTCGAACCCACCTTACTGTCACACACCGCCATTCGCCGTTACGATTCACAACTCCAGTCGCCTTACGTATCACACCTCCAGTCGCCTTACCGGAGCATCAAGATTGCACGCCTCTGTGGGCATTCACAAAATTATCAACAGTCATCCAGCTCAAATCATGGACATGTGCATGCGCATGAGCATCACCATTCACGCTGCCTGAGTGCAATGGGCATGTGCACAATCCCCCCCCCCCCAACTGCCTCTGACAGAAGGGCAGTTCACCGCCTAGTCACCCCCCCTCTCTCCCCACACCCTTGTACCCCTTCAACACCCCATCATCCTTTCTTCGGGTGGTCTTTCATCACTAACCCTCCCCGCTTCGAGGTCGTCCTTTCTACCCTATCTCTCTCCTGATCAGCTCTCTCTCTCTCTATCTCTCTCTCTCTGCTCTCTATCTCTCTATCTCTCTCTCTCCCTCTCTCTCTCTCTACTCTCTCTCTCTCCTCTCTATCTCTCTATCTCTCTCTCTCTCTATATCTCTATCTTTATCATTCTTCTCCCCGTCTTATACTAGTCATCATCTACTCTCTTTCTTCTCTCTCGCTATCTCTCGCTCTCGCTCTCGATCGAGCTATCTATATCGGTCTCTATATAATCCTTTATCAGGTATTCTCGCCCTCTCCCATAGTAACTAATCTATATCCTCTACTCTCTCTCTCTCTCATCCTCTCTCTCTCTCTCTCTCTCTCTCGTCTCTCCCTATTTGCATCTTCTTCAATCACCCAACCCCCTTCTCTTGCATCATACTTTTCCTTTATCTATCACTCTCTCTCTCTCTCTACCCATCCTCCCTCTATCCTCATCTCTCTCTCTCTCTCTCTCTCGCATTCTCTCTCATCCTCTCTTCTCCTCCATTTCTCTATTCTCTCTCTCTTTATCTATACTTCGTTATCACCCCTCTTCATTCCTCCAATCACCTTTATCTAGTCTATCCTACTCTCTCTCCATACTAACAAACTATCTCACCTCTATCTATCTTCTTTCTCTCTGCTTTATCACTCATCCCCTCTATTTACATCATCACGTCCTTTATCTCTGTCTCTCCCGTATCTCTCCCTCTCTCCCACTAGTCGGCCCCCTCTCTCGTGTTATTTCTCTTCTTCATAACAACTCTCCTCTCGCTTTACTCATTCACGCCGTTATCTCTATCGCTCTCTTCTTATCACCTATATCCTCTTTCATCCTTAGCCATTATCCCCTGTGGGAACTGGTCCGCTCTCTCTCCTCTCTCTCTCTCTCTATTCGCTCGACTCTCTCTCTCTCTCATCTCTCTCTTCTTAGTTCAACACCCCCCCCCATCCCCTCTACTCTATCTCTTTCAGCACTCTTGTCTTCTGTTCCAGGGTCTCTCTGTCACTGTCTCACGTCTTCTCCCCCCCCCACCCTCTCTCAGCCCTCCCTCTCCCTCTCCTCCTCTCTCCCCACCCAACTCTCCTCTACAGACCCTTTCCCCTCCCTCCCTCCCTCCCTTCCCGACGAATCCTCTCTTCATACGGCACGACCCCCCCCCCCCCCCCCCTCCCCCCTCCCCCACCCCAAACCTATCCTCTCCCCCATCGTCCACAGGAAGTCTCAAAGTTCTTATTCGTTTTGGTCTTTTTCGTCCTGTTAAACTTTGGGAAAAGATCTCCAGTGTTAAAAGGAGTCTGTCACGTATTCAACTGGGACACCGACTTTGGTCATAGGATCTTGAATGTACTGCAGTTGAAGTAAGTGTGTGTGGTGTGTGTGTGTGTGTGCGTGTGCGCGCGCGTGCGTGCGTGCGTGCGTGCGTACGTGTGTGTGTGTGTGTGTGTGTGTGTGTGTGTGTGTGTGTGTGGTGTGTGGTGTGTGTTGTGTGCGTTTGCAGTGATGGTGTGTGTGTGTGGGTGTGTGTGTGTGTGTGTGTGTGTGAGAGAGGAGAGAGAGAGAGGAGAGAGAGAGAGAGAGGTGTGTGTGTGCGCGCGCGTGCGTGTGTGTGGTGTGGGGGGGGGGGGTGGGGGGGGTGAGCGTGCTTGCGTACGTGTATGTATGTGTGTGGTTTAATGTTCATTTAAGGTACCGCACTTCATTTTCTTTTTTTTTTTTTCTCTCTAAATACTCCAGATGAGGGGTCATCCATTACAGACCATGTTTTTAAAAAGACACATCGGAGGATGAAACAAAGGGAAGTAGTCCATTTCTAAACGAGCGAACTATCCTTCCTGACTGCCTCCCTTGTTTAGACTCGTATCCTCCAGGCAAAACCATCGAGAAGACTTGCTTCCGGAGAGTTCAACTGGAGTAGACAAAATCAAAATTGTAAATACAAGGTATAAAATTAGGACCGTCAAGTTCAGATTGAGACACCGTACAAGTTCCACACAAAAAAGTAATACAATTCAGTTGTTGTTATTCAAAATAAGCGGTGCTTTTTTTTTTTTTTTTTTTCCCCAACTATACACAGTCGATGACCTGATGCATGCACTGATACACAGAACGCGATTTACCAATAACGCTGTCACATGAGTGCGAGCGATTCGACCGGTATTCGTGTATTGTGGAGAGAGAGAGGAGAGAGAGAGAGGAGAGAGCGAGAGAGAGAGGAGAGGAGAGAGAGGAGAGAGAGAGAGAGAGAGAGAGAAACTGCTTGACTTCGATGTGCAAGAACAAAGATTTTAGGTCGAAGCCCAGTCTTAAAATGTGTCCTTGGTACGCACACATTATTTCAACACATGTGGATCATGACGTATCCAATCAGAGAGAATGACGTACAAGCTATCAAAAAACAACAATCAAACAAGCTACAAAACACACAGAAGAGTTTAAAGTGTCCTTGGTAAAACATAAAGAGCTGACAATTGAGAGAGAGAGAGGAGAAGTTTAAACATCAGAGGGGGAGCAGAGAGGGGAGGAGAGAGAGAGAAGAGGAGAGAGAGAGAGAGAGAGAGGAGAGAGAGAGAGACTTGATGACATGCAGACGGGACAAAGAATCGATTTTGAATTCATATGGGTAGTGTTTGAATCTGATTTCGTTTGTAGATCACGGATGACGTCATCCAAACTGGAAGTGACCGCCCATGATGACATCAGCACACTGACTTCAAAGGAGAGCTACAACGTAATCTCTCTCTCTCTCTCTCTCTCTCTCTCTCTCTCTCTCTAATACTAATCATTCTTGTTTTATGAATGTTTAAACTGAGAGAAACAGCGAATTCTTCAAACAATCTCAGTGATTTGCATTCTGTTCTGCCTCTTTTTGTTTTCGTCTTTAAATGAAAATGCGGTATGTGTTTGTTTCCGACGTATTCTGTTCACATTCGTCATTCATTTGGCTACCAGGTTCATGCGTGAATCTTCCACGGTTGACAACCGTCTCCTCTTTTGCCTTTGGTACTGTTGATGGAGAGGGGGAGGGTAAGGGACAGTAGAGAGCGAGAGGGAGGAGGGGGGGGGGGAGATAGAGGAGAGCGAAGGGAAGGGAATATAGAGAGAAAAGGGCCATGGTGTAGTAAACAGAAAAGGAAGATGACAAATGGAACTATGTGCCGAATTGTACAGTGGTCACAAGAGCCAGCGCCAGGCAGTCTGCTGTTTACGACTCAGGAATGACACACGTTAGTGAAACACAGGAAAGACACATTTAGTGAAAGTATAGGAATGACACATTTAGTGAAACACAGGAATGAACACATTTATGTGAAAAATCAGGAGTGACACATTTAGTGAATCGCCCGGATGGCACTTTTAGTGAAAACACATGAATGGTACAATTAGTGAAACACAAAAATACCACCTTTAGTGAACCACAGGAATAACACATTTAGTGAGCTACAGGAATGGACACGTTTAGTAAAAAACAGGAATGACACATGTAGTGAAATACAGGAATGACACATTTAGTGAAATACAGGAATGACACGTTTAGTAAAACACAGAAATGGGACATTTTGTGAAAAACTCAGCAATGACGCATTTAGTGAAATACAGGAACGAACACATTTAGTGAAACAGAGAATTGACCCATTTAGTGAAGGCATATAAAATCACACCTCTAATCAAAACACAGGAATGACACATTTCGTGAAGCAGGAAAGACACATTCAGTGAAAAAACATGAATGACACATTAAATGAAAAATCAGGAAACAAACAAAATTAGTGAAACACAGGCATGACACATTCAGTGAAACACAGGCATGACACATTCAGCAGCGAAAACACAGGGATGACACCTTTGGTGAAACACAGTGAATGACACATTCAGTGAAAACACAGGAATGACACATTAAACAAACACAGGAATGACACATTAAGCCAAACACAGGAAAGACACATGAAATGAAACACCTCAATGACACATTTAGTGAAACACAGGAAGGACACATTAAACCAATCACAGGAATGACACATTAAGCCAAACACAGGAATGAAACTGAAATGAAACACCTCAATCGGACACATTCAGTTGAAACACAGAGAAATGACACAATTCGTAGAGAGTCGTTAGGTGCGGGGGGACCATCACTCTGAAGAACAGTTCACCAGTAATCCTACAGTTCGACAGCTGTGTGCAAAGACCTGTCTCTCTCTCTCTCTCTGTCTTGTCTCTCTCTGTCTGTCTCTCTCTGTCTCTGTCTCTGTGTCTCTCTTGCTATCTCTGTCTCTGGTCTCTCTCTCTCTATGTCTGGGTGTTAATCAACGAAAGACCTGAAGCTGTGATCTGATTATGGGGAGGACACTACTTAAAAGACAATTCTGGACAGTG
>JADBJO010013284.1:0-37500 GCA_016801955.1 Conus betulinus
TAACACAAATGGTAAAAACATGAACGCTTTCGGTGACGAAGTTTGTGAGCCACTTTCAACAACTTTGACAGTTCGACATTGTTTCTCGGTGATTTCAGTTGATTCAATAGTGTCAGAATCTTTAGCTCACATTTCTTCATCTGGAGGAAATCTAAAAAAACAAAACAAAAAAAAAGACACCCCCTTGCATCAGCTTTGTATCGTGCATTTCTGCAGCCGATGGCAACGCGAAGTTCTCCGCATCTCTCGACCAGTTTTTCTTGATCACCCATTTTTGCCTCCTTGCTCTCGCCTCGTTCGTCCCCGCGTCCTCCTATTCCAAAGGGAGAGTACGAGGGCTGCCTCGTGCTTACAGATTTCGTCCCTCTTGGTGATTGAACTCGCTTTGGTTGTATGCTTTATGAAATCGTCGTTCTTGATCTATGAACATTGTTGACTCTGCCCATTATATAAACAGTTCAGAACGACTGTTCCCCACGAAAACATCAGGGTTGCCTTACATTTACCAGATATGTAAAATGCAAGGAATGGAACTCGATAGGTATTTAAAGACAAAAGATTTCCATTTTCAATAGAATAGACTCACGTGGTTCTTTTCAACTATGGTCTTGGTAAATGGGGGGAAAAAACCCGCCAAGTTTTTAACTTGATGGACAAGAAATAAACTATGAGACCAAAATCAAATTTTTGGTAGTCTGTTTGACTGTAAAGCTTAATTAAAAAAACAAACAGAAATTGACACATTCGTGACATTGTCACCGACAGCCATGAAAAGTTTCACTCACTAAAAATGATTAGCAAACACCTTTAGAATCAATATTTCCAAAACTTTTGTCATGCGGCATTCGTGATGGTCAGTCTTGACAGACTGAAAGATCCAGATGAAAGGAAAGAATTCCGTGAAGACATGGGAGGAAAATTCTCGCACTCTGCGCCAAGTCAGTTTTTAATGTGTCACGAGTCATGTTGTCTGGCATTATTTCTTAACAATTCACTTCTTGCGTAAAGTACTTTCTTCAAATGTTATTGCACTTGCCTTGAGTCCTTCTCAGCCTTCTTAGGCCGTCGTAGACTATTTTACACAGGGGAATGGCGGGTTGCCAGTTTTTACAGGCATTTTAAAAGTGTGTGCAGGCAGCTGATTTAAAACGGTGTCTTTCCCCCATCCCCGACCCCTCCTTTTTTTTTTTTTTTTTTGGTTTAATTCCTTTGGACAGTGTTCTTGACTGGATCATGATACTCTTCATGGAAGTAAGTTTTGATGAACCATATTTACAAACTGAAACTTAAATCGTCTGGCTGTTGGAACCCTTTTATGATATAAAACCAACGTAATTACACCGGCGGCTTAGAAGATTCTATGAAGTGCCTGTGAAAAGCAAAACCATAAGCAGAGAAAAATCCGAAATGCGTCGCTGTTGATATAATGACAGATGTGGAATCCACATTATTGTTACTAGGGCCATACTTGCTTCTCTATCCCATTAAAATCAAGACACTTGAATGCTCGAAAGAAATGCGACTTTCAGTTAATATTTTGCTACTATCGTATTAAGGGTCACCGTTGACGGGCATTCGTATTTATGAGATGATGGCTCCGATATTTTGATATACGTAAGAATCTTAATATAAACTTATGAAGCGTATTCATTACAGACAGTTCTTCATGAATCTGTCCTCATTTCAAAGGTGTTTAAAGATGTTCGCTGAATCAGTTCTTATATCTCTTACAAAAGTTTGGAGGATCAGTTTTTATATGTGTTAGGGATGTTTATGGAATCTCGTCTTTCTTCAAGTGTTTGCAGTCTATTTTTCATTATTGCGATATGATTTGTCGTTAACTTTTGTTGATCAATTTATCTATTTATCAGCTTATTTGTTAGTTGTATGTATGATTTCCTGTTCAACAGCTATTTACTTTTTCCACGAATTTAAAAAATGGTTTCTATTGTACTTATATTTTTTTGTTTGTTGCGCTTCTTTTATTTGCTCCTTTGTGAAATTTGAAATACTTTTCAATTGCATTTCATCTTGAATCTTCCACTCTTCAGTGTACCACCTCTGACTCCGTGATAGTACTCTGCTCATTCCGATGATATGTACAGATTTCCCCCATGATCTTCCACCCTATTCATTCTTACTAAACTCCTCTCTGTTGTGTCCTCAGTGGACGAGGACAAAGTTTTCGCCAAATATTTACAACGAGGTAAGGTACGTGGTCTGGAGAGAGAAGATCTGTTGGCCTATGTGGATAAATGCATTGCTCAATATGTGGAAAGAGAGGAAAGAATCAAATTGAAAAGAATGCAGGAAGAAGAGATAACTAAAAGAGAACACGAGCGAATGTAAGAAGAAACTAAAAGAGAGCAGATACAAATACAAGAGCAGGAGGAAACTAGGAGAATTGAGCTAAAAGAGATAGGGGAAACTAAAAGAGCCCAAGAGACAGAGAAAACTATAAGAATACAGTTTCAAGTTACTTTTCAGCAGAGTGCGGTCTCAGGTCAGGACAGTGAGAGTCAGGGTTCTGGTTTTCTCAGGTTTAACGCCCCTCGTCCTACTTTTCCTAAGTTGCCCCCAATCAAGGAAAGAACTGATGATATAGACAGTTACTTGTTTCGTTTTGAAACCCATGCTCATTCCTTGGGATGGTCTGAGAGTTTGTGGGTAACATACCTGTCTGCATTGCTTGAGGGTTCCGCTTTAACTCTTATCACAGTCTCGCTGAAATTAATGTTGTGTCTTACGAGCTTTTGAAAGAGAGCTTGCTGAAAAAAAAATCAATGTACTCCAGATGGTTTTCGTAAGCATTTTCGTGAGGCTAAGCCTAGCTCAGAGGAACCTCTCGAGATCTTTGCAGTTGAACTTAAGCGTTTGTTTGATCGTTGGGTCTCTTTGTTAAAGATTGATAGGTCTTTTAAACATCTGGTGGATCTTATCTTGCGTGAGCAGTTTTTGGAGTGTGTCTCTAAGGACTTGGCTACTTTTCTGTGTGAAAAGGATGTGAAAACTTTTGATGAAATGATCAAGTCTGCAGAATTATGCAGACGTGCTCATCCCGCTAAGGTGCTTTCTGGGAAAGCTGATGTAAACATTTTTGCTCCAGTTGGGTACAAAATTCCTGGTCAGTTTGATAGAAATCCATATCCCGGTCAGTCTGATAGAACTCCATACTGTGGTCAGTCTGAGAGAGGAAACAGATACTGTACTTTTCAAAACAGTGGCCACTACTCTGGTTACTCAGCTGGTCGTAGAAATAACTTTGGTGGTAGCCCGTTATCGTGGTCGTGGTGCCCGTCATACCTCTCGTAGTAAGAGTTCCTCAGAAAGTGCCTCTGATCATTTGCAAATGTTGTGTGTGTTTTTTGTGTGTAAAAAGACAGAACATGTAGCTGCTAGGTGTCCATGGAAATCAGGTAGAAACCCTTGTAGAATTTGTAATCTTAGCCACCCAGATGAATGTCCTTCTATGGTTAGTAACTCTGCTTTTGTTGAGAACTCAGCGGACAGCAAACAGTACAGTGTTTGATGCTCTGTTCTTGATTCTTCTTTTGCTTGTCAAGCTGCTGGTGAGTTCACAGGCAAATTACTTTTGGAGTCTGGTTCTGTGAATGGCATTTTGAATTCTGTTCTGCGTGATACTGGTGCTACTATCTGTGGCGTTCGCAAGTGGCCAGTTTCTGACACTCAGATGTTAGGAACCACAGTGAAGTGTGTTTCTTCTGGCGGCCGTGTGGATGAGTTTCCATTCGCTACAGTTTCAGTCAGTTGTCCTTATTTTGTGGGTGATTTAACTTGTTGTGTCTTGGATAGCCTGTCGCAGATCTCATCGTGGGTAATGTGCCTGGAGTTTCTGTGAGCGGTGAGTCCAGTGATGTATCTGTTGAACCTTTCTCTTTAGCCGTCGTTATGAGGACTAGACATAAGCATGTTGGGGACAAAAAGCCTTTGTGTCAGATCCCTGATCGTCTGAACATTTCCCGTTCTGATCTTGTTCAGAAACAGAAGGATGAGTCATTGAAGTATTGCTTTCAGTTAACGTCTTCTGCTGTGTCTGCTGTGTCTACTTCTGATGTTGTACCTACAGTCGTTCTTTCACAAGGTACTTCAGTACCTTGGTCAGAGATAGCACTTTTGACTTGTGATCAGGAACAGCTTTCTCTTGAGTGTTCTCCAGGAGCTGGTCTTTCTGTGGATCCCTCTCCGGAGTCTGTTTGTTCTGTTCGTGAAGTGGTTTGTACAGCTGGTGTCGTCCAGGACTGTGATGACGTTTTACACATTACCACTTTAAATGTTCCGATGGCGTCTTCTATGCCAGATAAAAATGTTCGTTCTGTACAGTTTGATTGTACTTTGTCTGACGAAAGTACCAGGGAGCTGCGTGCAGGTTGTTAAGAGAGAGATTGGTATCATGTTGGAGCTTGGTATCATTGAGCCATCGAATAGTCCGTATGCATCTCCAGTTGTGTTCGTCAGGAAGAAGATTGTACGTGTCGTTTCTGTATCGATTTCAGGTCTATTTTTTGGACTCCTGAATGTGCTGAAGCTTTGAGGAAGATTCAGGAAATCTTGTCTTCTGCACCAGTGTGTTGTTACCTAGACTGGGTAATCCTTTCATTTTCAGGACTGATGCTAGTTCTGTTGGTTTGGGTACTGTATTGCTCCAGGAGAATGATGGTTTTCTTCACCCAGTCGTGTTCGCTAGCTGAAGGTGCTGAATCGTGAGAAGGCGTACAATACTATTGAGCGGGAATGTTTAGCCATTGCCTCTACCCTGTTGGGGTATGGAGAGGCTGACCGAGTGGTGGTCAGTAGACATGTGTGGTCTCTACCCTGTGTGGGTATGGAGAGGCTGCCGAGTGGTCAGTAGACATCGTATGTGCATTGCCATCCGGGTGTGGGGTGCAGCCCATGCCCAGCCGCTGTCTCTACCCCGCGTGGGTATGGAGAGGTTGTCCGTGAGGTCAGCAACGAGTTAGCATGTCAAAGGGCTTCAGAGTTCGTCGAGACAACAACTTGTGCTCTTCTGTTGTTTGGGAGTCCCTGGAAGGACTCCACGAACTGCTTTCGTGAGCGGCTTCGTTTCCGTCGAGTCGATTTGTGGTTTCTGGATTTGTGTATTCTGCTGTTTGTTTACTTCTTCAAAAAACAGTTCGGTCTTTGTTCTTTTTTTTTTTTTGAGGAGGGGAGTATTGTGACGTCAACGTAAATTATGACGTCAACGTGAAATGACATAGGTAACTACATGACGAAAATAACAATTTTTTCAAGGGAGAAGGGAGCAAGAACTAACGGCCGAGGCTTTGGTGTCCAGCCTACTTTAATTTGTTTTAAATCGTCGTTTTCTCCGTAGTGATACTATGCGGAGAGGCCGACATTCAAGTCAGTAGTGCATCGAAGTTCACTGTGTTATGTGCGATACTTCTGATGACGGTACCAGCGAAATATGTACCAGGAAATTTATTACTTATAAAAATGTTGTGAATGCTATGTCGCCGAGAGTGACTTAAAACTCCTGCAAGAATATTTATGTGCTCTGACTGTACCACCACATGTGTGTTGGTGGGCTGAAGTTATTGATGTGAACACTGTAATATCAATACACGGAGAAGCTAATTTTTGTTTAAGATCAACAATACGTCGAAGTTTATTGTGCTCTATGGGACTTCGCTGAATTCGTGTTCGCCGGGGATTCAGTATTGTTTACTGTGCTTTGTGAATCTGCGGTTCTTCTATGGATTGCTGTGCCTTGTGAATCCGCAGTTCTTCTATCGTTTACTGTGTCTTGTGAATCTGCGGTTCTTCTTCTATGGATTGCTGCCTTGTGAATCTGTGGTTCTTCTTCTATGGATTGCTGTTTCTTGTGAATCTGCAGTTCTTCTATAGGCTAGTTTACTGTGGCTTATGAATCTGCGGTACTTCTTCGTCGCTTGTGTTTGTGAAACGGCTGTGCTTACCGTGTGGGGACCTTGGTTATCCTTCTTTGTCTTCTTCCAATGCTGTAGACTGTGGCTTGGGTGCTGTGGAACCGAGTGTGTTGACCGTGTGTGAGCGAGTGTTGTGTGTGTGTGTGTGTGTGTGTGTGTGTGTGTGTGTGTGTGTGTGTGTGAGTTGTGTATATATATATATATATATATATATATATATATTATATATGAGACACTGTGGACAGCGCCGGCGAGATCTGTGAGTTATATCAAGATATGTAATATTCTAATATGATACGTTGATATCTGATGATTGAAGTGTCTTATGTATTGAAGTCGACGACGTATTGAAGTTGACGTGTGCATTGATCTGTATGCTATGAAGTGGCATGTATTGATTTTGTAACAATTCATATGATGGTTCAGGCAGCATATAAAAAAAAATGAGAATCTAACTCGTGTGTTGCCTGGCTATCCATGTTCGTATGGTGTGGGTGTGTGTAGGGAAAGTACACGCATTTGAACTTTTGAGAGGGAGAGTCGGACCAAACGCGCACCGCACACCATCCGTAACACTGGGGATTGCCGGTGCCTGGGCTGTGGTGGGACAAGAAACGGAATGAGCGGCATGTGTACAATTCCTCTTAGGTGTCGCTGAAGACGAGCGAGAGAGGGGATGGGGGTGGGGGGGTGGGGGGGGGGGGAGGGGGGGGGGGAGAGTGTGTGGCAGTGGTGGTGTGTGAATGTGCTTGTGCGAGGGGAGGAGGGGAGAGATGAGAACAAGGGAGAGAAGACGGATTTGAAAACGAAGAGGGATATAGTGGTGTGTGTATGTGTGAGTGTGTGTGTGTGTGTGTGTGTGTGTGTGTGTGTGTGTGTGTTTGTGCGAGCGCGCGAGCGAGAGAGAGAGAGAGAGAGAGAGAGAGAGTGGAGTTGTGGATTTGAAAAGGAAGAGCTTGAGGGAGCTTGTGTGTGTGTGTGTGTGTGTGTGTGTGTGTGTGTGTGTGTGTGTGTGACGTACATAGTTTTCTAAGTTTCTCGGGCTAAATTCATTGTGATTTACCCGCGCACATGCCGAACAACAAATGCCTGTATCTGATTGTAGGCAGTTAAGTTATTACTGAGTCCTGAACACACCTCGAGTCCGTCCTTTCCGCTATTAAGGTGACAGCTCACTAGAAAAAGGTGTGTTGTCAATTGTTGTGTGTCATTGCAGTATTCAGCATAACTTTCATAAGCATATAACTACAGTAATTGCAGCTACTAAAATTCAGATTGCTGTGCAGTGAGAACATTGCAGTCCTACTGGATGGCACTTAAGCGTGTTTTCTTGAATATGCAATCGCGTTTTATGACCTTCTCAAACCGTTCCCAACATTTTACTTTGTTTCCATGCATTTTCTTATCACCCCATTTCCAGAAACTTGACGATAGGTTAACTCGTTTTAGTGCGTAACTGAACCACACCGTTTCCAGAAACTCGCTCATCGTGCACAATATGTTAACTTCTATATCATTGAATGACCTTCCCGCACTTTTGCGGAAACTTACCAATCATCCACAATATATAAACTTACCACCTCTTTTCCAGAAACTTATCAATCGTGCACAACAGCTGAACCCTCCACCCATTTTCCAGAAAGTCACCAATCGTGCACGATAGCTTAAACCTCTACCCCTTTTCCAGAAAGTCACCAATCGTGCACGATAGCTTAAACCTCTACCCCTTTTCCAGAAAGTCACCAATCGTGCACGATAGCTGAACCCTCCACCCCTTTTCCTGAAAGTCGCCAATCGTGCACGATAGCTGAACCCTCCACCCCTTTTCCAGAAGGTCACCAATCGTGCACGGTAGGTTAACGTG
Source organism: Conus betulinus (assembly GCA_016801955.1). NCBI lineage: Eukaryota > Metazoa > Mollusca > Gastropoda > Neogastropoda > Conidae > Conus > Conus betulinus. The sequence goes on from JADBJO010013284.1 coordinate 7,792, forward strand.
CTGCCCCTTTTCCAGCGTCTCACAAATCGTGCACCTGTATCAGTGCAAGACTTTGCCATCCTGTTCCAGAATATGTTACGTAATTTGTTTTCGTTACATGACTGCACTGTTCCGTTTCCAGAAACTCGCCATTAGAGAACAATATGTTGACTTGTTCATTGCATGACTTGAATATCTTGTTCTAGAACATGTCTTGTTTCAGCACATGACTTCATACCAATCCCTCCTAGAACATAGTCACGCTGTCTTGTTTCAGTGCACGGTCTTCTCCTAGCTCCATTTCTAGAAACTGATCATTGTGCACAATACATTGCCTTATTTCAGAGCCTGAGCTCATCCATCCAGTGTTCAGAAAGTCACCAACTGTACATGATGAACTCCTCTGTTTCAGCTGTGTGGTCATACCTTCCGAGTGTCCTGCTGTTCCTAATTTGTGTCAGCCCCATGATTCTGGCACAAACGACCGATTCTGTTTTGGACGGTGAGTATGAAATAACAAACATGAGGTACTAAACAAACAAACAAAAAAAGAGTAAAACAAGATACAGAACAACACTCTTTTTGATTGGAGATGAAGGAGCAGGACTTAAGGAAAGAGGTAGTATGTTGATTTTAATTCATAGCGAAAGAATGGAGTAGCCACACTCTGAAATACGAAAATGATACCAGCGACGTACGTATGTTTATCTTTAAGAATGCAAGCATTCTAAATAGTAAACATCAAGAACCAAACCAAGCACCCACCAAATACAACGGCAGACGGATGATTTCAGAAATATAATTCAAAGCATATGTAACTTGAGATTGTCTTACACACACACACACACAAACACACACACACACACACACACACACGCACACACACACACACACACACACACACACACACACGTACACGTGCGCGCACACACCAACAACCACCACCACCACTACCCTTTACCACCTTCACCACCACCATCATTATCACCGTCTCTTCACCGCCACCACCATGATCATCATCATAATCACATTACCAAATTTACTTGTTATGGAAATGAGAATGAGTGTTTTTGTCGATAACCAGTTTGATTTTCCTAGCACTGTAATGTATAACAACTACGGAGAAGGACAATAAAGCAGTCTATTTCAAATTATTGATAATATACTTTCTGAATTAATGTCTGAATCCGGCCATTCAAAACTAAACGAATTAGAAATTAATGATTAATCATTACAACAGTTCATGGCACAAAAACAACGGCAGCTAGATAAAATGTCTTGAGAAAACGTTTCTCCTAGAAGATGCAAACGACATGTGGAGTATTATAAGGACGCCCTTGTGGATATGCTTTTCATATGCGCCACCGCTGTGTTCCACTTTCTCTGGCTGCGGGGCCCAGGAAGGTGTCTGGATGTGACAAGGCATTATCAGAATACACTGGACTGTCCACCTGGCCCTCAACAGGGACAGCGCTTGGGAGTCTGATCATTCTGTCGTGCCGAAGACCTAAATGCTATTTTCTGAATATTGTCTTATCATTTCTTTATACTTTTGTTATATTATATGATACAATTAATTCATGAATACAGGTATTTTGTTGTATTCTTCCCGTAAGTAAATTCTATTTTTTCAACTTTAAAGTCAAAGCGTCATCTTCTCTTAGAAGGGAAAGAATAAACTTCATACCAAATAATTGCATCCCGAATAGAGAACATTTGCCTTTAATTTGTTCGGATACAAGGAATTGTTTTCATATAACATGAACCAACTCTGGAGGGAATGTATATCCATTCTGCAATGTTTAAAAAAAAAAAAAAAGAAAGAAAGAAAAACACTGTCCGCTTGATACAGTAAATGTTACTTTTCACAGACAGAAAAAGCCATGCAAAATAAACCCGCAACAAAATAAAAATCATATACATATTCAATAGAAGTTGCTCGCTATGTTTTATATCCTCAATTTCTGCAATGTCATCTTGCACAAAATATAACTATCGATCTAAGATCGAAGGAAGATTCAATCTAGAACTTATAAGCATCATGAATCAAAGATGCTCCCAGGATCTACGAAAAGGGGAAGAAAATGACGAATTCGCCAATGCAACCCGATCATACCAGGAAACCCATCACGGAATATGAGCTATTAACAAGAGGAATTCTCACGTATCTGTGGTAGGAACTTCCCCATACAGCTTAACACGAAGAGCCACAGAGGGAGAGGGACTGTATGAAGACAACGATGAATGAACAGCAGCAGACAAGATGCTGGGAAACCAAGGCCAGGATCCAAGGATAATCACATTGATTATCCAGACGAGGAATTTGAGAAAACGAATGAAAATAATCCACAAACTAGATACACTGATAGGAAAGGGCTCACCGGAACGTAAACTGACCTTACTTGAACAACTTTGTGTACAGAACCTGTACGGCCGCCACTGGAGTGAAATAACCAAAGGTAACAACATCACCTCGAACATCCAGTTGCCAGCAACAGATAGTTAATAACCTGAAGACGAGGAAGAATCTCAACAAACAGATGAGATCTGCTTCAGAAGTTGAGAACGAAGAGTGAAAAAGAGCTGAATTAACAAGTAATGGAAGGAACGAAAAGACCATCCAATAGTGCTTCTCCAGAGACACATTCCACAGCCATAGTGCGCCCATCCTTTCCAATGGTTTAGTTTTTCTTATCAGACATCTCCAGCCAGCTCCCACCGAGTGATTCATTTATTGCTTTCCCTTACATCACTAAAATACTACCATATATAATCGTAATGCTTTTGCCCCATCTGCTTCATCCTGTCGTGCAGCTGCGGTGCAGCTCACAGCACAGATCACAGCTAGCTTGTAATGAGGGCATAGCCCAAGGACCAACGCATTATCCGTGCACTATTTGAGCAAATAATTATGATCTTTCTGCAATAACGATCTTCAGAAATAGCGATCAAGCTTGGAAACAGTCCAGACATCGCTTTGTATTTCCTAAACAGATATACTTCGGGCAGAAGCTTTTGCTAAAAAAAAAAAAAAAAAAAAAAAGAAGGTGGATGTAGTGCCACGCTGAAGACAAACGCCCCCCCCCCCCCCCCCCCCCCCCCCCCCCCCCCCCCCACCCACCCACACACACACACACACAAGCCGGTGTGAAGCTAGTGTCGGTTCACATATTGACTGATTTCGACAAATCTGCTGGTAATGATGAGTAGAGAAGAAAATACATCTGACAGGTCATCTTGACATAGAAATAGAAGAGTCCAAGACTTCAACATTGGTGTAAGGTTAGTTCGAGCTGTAGAATGGCAGATTGTGGAATAAATTTCCTGTTACATTTTCACATATTCAGGTTGACAGATGCTAACACTGGAAGAGACGGGGGCAGGGTTGGGTGGGTGGGTGGGTGGGGACAGGCATGCAGAGGGAAGGAAGGGGTGGATATAGGTAAAGAGTAAGAGGGAATTCTTGTCACAACTTTCATTTGATTTCCACACCAAAAGTCACATATCACTTGCTTATCATCATCAGAATTTCGACTTGTTTGACCCCTTGCTTATCATCAGAATTTCGACTTGTGACTTTTTACGGTACCCCCCCCCCCCCCCCACCCCCTTTTAGGCTGTGTGGTTGGCTTTTAAGGGTTACATTGGGTAAAGCTGAATAATCTATTGTATCCACCACGTCCTTTAAATTATTGCATTTCGCGGAAAATATCGGACAAAGTTATCTGGTGCTTACGTCTTCATTTTTATACTACGCCCTTTTTCAATCATGACGTCAAACTATGGAAAATCTTTCACGAGAGGATATGGCACACCGCAGTATGGCACATATTTGTCATTACGTACGTGGTTTTGCACAATATGGCACACCGCAGTATGGCACATCTTTGTCATTACGTAAGTGGTTTTGCACAATATGGCACACCGCAGTATGGCGCATCTTTGTCATTACGTAAGTGGTTTTGCACAATATGGCACACCGTAGTATGGCGCATCTTTGTCATTACGTAAGTGGTTTTATACAATATGACCCACCGCAGTATGGCGCATCTTTGTCATTACGTAAGTGGTTTTGTACAGTATGGCACACCGCAGTATGGCACATCTTTGTCATTACGTAAGTCGTTTTGTAGAATAGCGCATGGCTATTGGTACATTTGTGTCAGAATGTAGGTGGTCTTGTACAACAGTGTGTGATTACATCCATGTCAGTGCATACGTGGTCTTTTGCAGCACTGTGTGGTGATTTGGTGCACTTCAGTGAGAGCGTACACGTCTTGCACAGGACTGCGTATGCAGATTTGAGGATTGCATTTTCTTCTTCAGATATACTAAAAGTGTGCCATCCTCTGTCAATTTTAAGCTGCTAGTTTATAGATCAACCTGAACGCAAACTGATCTCATACAAGTGTGGACTCGTGCATATTCAGGTGATTGCGCATAAACATGTCCGCATTTGTCTGCACACGCTAATATTGATTTACAAGAGCACACATTTTCACTCGCTCTCCATCTCTTCCTCCCTCTCTCTCTCTCTCTCTCTCTCTCTCTCTCACACACACACACACACACACACACACACACACACACACACACACACACACACCTATTTCAGTTGTTCATGGTATGCTATGTAGGTATTCAGTGCCTAAAAGTGCATCAGCTTGATCCTACTTTCTTTCCTGTGTTACGGTCTTTTTTTTTTTTTTTTTACACTTTATGTATTCGTATATCCACTTAGCTGCATAAACTTATGCCTCCTTATCGACACCGACACTGAACTGAACTGAAATACTACCTGCAGGGCATTCTGAAAGGATTGTTCATTAATTGCTGTCGAAGACTGAGACGATGATGGCATCATTGACAATATGTTAATATTCATACCTTAAACATAACGCGTCGTATTGAATCTAGCGTGAAGACTGGGACTGTCTCGCTCATCACAGATCCGCCCTGGGGTGGTACATAGTTTGACCGACATCACATGTGTCTCTGTTGCCCGTACTGGTGTATGTTGAAATCACAGAATGGACGCAAAGCTCAGTAAGCATAGTATGCTTTTTGGTGGGTGACCTCAACTGACAGCAGTAATTCCATATGGAGTGTTAGTGCCGGGAACATTGTGAACAGGGGTTGTGTTGGACAGAAACGGGGGAATAGTGGGGGTGGGGGATGGGTTGCGGGTGGAGTGGGGTGGAAAGGAAGAATAGGCACAAGAGCAATGTACGAAGAGGGCACGAGGAAGAGGAGAGCATGTGGTGTATTTTGTATGGACATGATATTGGTTAAACGACTTCCGTGTCACATTATCACACAGTTACAGAAACAGCACAGACGAACCAATATTCCATATCTAAGTAATTCGATGAAAAATTTGAAGACAGCTTGTTGCATAGTGTGACCGCTCATCCTGTATGCAGTTTGTGGCCAGGAAATGACTGAACCGGCGGGAGAGATAACGCTGGCCGACACCATTGATAATGACGAACCTTATCGTGTCTGTGAGTGGTCCATCATCCTTCCCAGTGATCACCTCGTGCAGCTAACCGTGAACGACTTAGACGTCATTGGTGGCGACTGCGGGACCAACGCCAGTCGGCTAGAAGTGTTTCGACCTGACAATGGAACACTAGAACTAGTCGCCAGGTAAGCGTTGTGTGTGCTGCAGTTTTTTTTTTTTTTTTTTGTATGCTGTGCAAGTGCTGTGAGATTTACAATTTGTTTACATTGCCACATTTCCGAAGAGTTTGTCGTTCATTCCATACATCATGATGCCGCGTATGTTGCACACACTTTCGGTCTCCGTTTCATCAAGGTTTCACTGCATGCGCACCAGTCCAGTACGCTACGTCATATTTGCTCAAGTCCGAGACAACAGTGCGCAGGATTTACCGCTGATGTTATACACACCATTCATATTAAGTCAGTTGCAGGCAAATGACGCCGACGTCGTGACGTATAGTCGGCCTCACATAAGGTCTGCAATTATAGCTATAACATGCAGTTCGTTTCATTGCGGGCTCCAAGCTGCGGATCCATTTGCTTCAGACGTACATTGCCTGACATTGTCAAGTCCTTAAAATAATTTAAGGTAAAGATTTCTTGGTTCGCTTATGACACTTCTTAACATGCTGACCGCAGACAACATGTTCACATTTACTTGGTTACCTCAAGCCACAAAGGCTCTCAGAAACAACAGGAGGGAAGTGTTTCTGTTCAGGATTACGCGTGTTTTAACGGTGTTTGTGATGCTCAAAAGAAAGAATTGTCAAGAATTGCTACCAGATACATGATTCTCTTCCCTTCCATATTTTTGAGGAGGCGAAAGTTTGATAAATTACATACACGCACGCACGCACGCACGTACGCACGTACGCACACACACATGCGCGCGCGCGCGCGCACACACACACACACACACACACACACACACACACACACACACACACACAGAGCTGCCTGCTCGTGTGGCGGTTAATATGAACTTGAGAGCAATAGTTGTAGCTTTTACAAACATTTTTGTGTGTACCAGGTTCTGTAAGTGGGACGTACGATATCCAGTTCGCTCCTCCACCAATGAGCTTGTCGTCCGGTTGTCCGTTAACAGCGGTTTCTCGTTTGGCCTTGATGCAGCCTACACGTCAGTCAGTGCACAGGATGGTATGTCTTACCTGGTCTACAGACTGCAGAGTAATATATCTGATCAAATATTATGAACATGCCCACATCTCGCCCCCATCTCTTCCTTTTCTCTGTCTGTCCCTCTGTTTCTGTCTGTCTGTCTGTCTGTCTCTCGTGTGTATGTGTGTTTTTGTGTGTGCGTGCGTGCGTGTGTGTGTGTGTGTGTGTGTGTGTGTGTGTGTGTGTGTGTGTGTGTGTGTGTGCGTGTGTGTGTGTGTGTGTGTGTGTGTGTGTGTGTGCGTGTGCGAGGACAGTACAGGTTGTCCGATATCCCTTGACAGACGATGATTGTGTCGGGCGTGTGGTTAATCCTGTGACCTACCCTCATGGCAAGCCCTTTGGGAGATGTGCCAGTATTATGTCGTATGCTAAACTGAGCTATCTTAATTACAGTGTTTTCTCTGGGGAAAGATATGTGGAACTTGCTGCTGTTTGATTTTCGCCACGAGAAGAGATCGTTCTTAAAATCAGAATGGACTGTGATAGCAATGAGTTGACATGGACATTTACTGCTTTGGTAGTTCCCCATATTCTGGTCGATGATAGAATCAGTCAGGGAGGGGGGGGGGGGGGGGGGGGGGGGGGGGGAGGGGGGTTACATTACACACTGTGTCGATCTGAGTTTTTTTTTTTTTGTTTACTCAAATACTTTGCTTGAAGGCAGCTTGAAGATTGATTTCGCACATTAATTTGCACGCTAGACTTGTTTAGACCTACTTTCGACGCCCGTTTTGCTTAAATCGGGATAGTGGAATTTTTCTGTGTTGGGCTTAGCTGGCTTGTATTGGAATTAGGATGGCCAAGTAGAGGGGAAAAGTACTCTTTCAATTTCGACCAAATCACTGATTGATTCACGGAAGGGGGAGGGAGAACCTCACTAAAGGCAAGGTTACTGATTGTCACTTTTTATTGGGCATGGAAGTTGTGTGGAACCTTGCAGGTTGCAATACAACACACAATGCCAGAGAGAGAGAGAGAGAGAGAGAGAGAGAGAGAGAGAGAGAGAGAGAGGTCTAAAAACTGTGCTACTCAATGATAGTTGACAGTATCTAGACTTCCAAAACATATTTTCGCTATTCCATTGCATTAGAGTTTCAGAATAATGGCGGCCATCAAGCAGTGTCACAACTCTGCGATATTTTGATATTGTTACAAATGGAGAGGTATGGAGAACAGACCTTGGCCTTCAAGGCAAACAAGGTAGCAAGTAAAACAAGGTATAGATCTATCATGCATAACACAATCAGTACGGGAAAAAGTGAAGGTACTAAGGTGGTGTCAGGCAAAAGCTGAGAGTGTATGTTAAGAGAAAAGAGAAAGAACAGTATGACCCTGCATGCCTTAGAAAGCTCGGCGATCCCACGTGGCACGTGCAAGTGCTGGGAATGTTACTTATACGCCAATACAGTGTTGTCTTATGTAAATTGAAGCATAATCTCACAGGAATAAGCAATATCATTAAAGTAACTTCTGACCTGTTGTGGGGAAAGACCTCTCTACCAGCTACCCTGTGTATATTGAGAAATATGTACATTGAAAAAGAGGAATAACATTCCGAGCGGCCATTGCAGAGCCCTGACTTGATTAGAGCTCAAAACATACTTTGATTAATACAAAATCCTCTCTAAACCGAGGCAGACAAAAAGTGAAGTGTAGTCTAGATCTTAAGCGTATTGTTCCAGAAATCTTTATCTCCCTATCTCTCTGCAACCCAATCCACACTAGGTGTACTTGATGAACGGCTGTATCTCCCTTCGGTAATGTTATCAAGGCATGTACTGCAAGCTTTCAGTACAATCCCAGTAGAGCTCTCTAAAATATGCCCAGAGCGTGAAGTGGAAACAATAACGATGTTTATTTTATTATTTTTTTTTTTTTCCCTATTGTGGAGAGCGTTATTATCCTACGAAATAAAGTTAACCAAATTCTGCGGGGAACAGATCCTTTCTCAGATTCTTCTTCTGTTTCAGCTCAGCGCTACTAGTGACTGTCCAAAGGTGCCTTTCATGGTGAACATTTCATTTAGACATACTTGCCTACATTTTTCGTTTCAAATAATAATAATGATAACTGTAAAGGGAAGCAACCCAATGTTATAAACCAACTTACTGAAAGAGTCTCTTCCCTGGTCCCACTTCGCAATAATTTGCAGTGCAACTAATTGGAACGATCCCCTTAGCTGCATTTCTTATGTACATTGTACATGCGTGTTCAACGCTGTCTTTGTTATTGCTCAAAGGCCTTACCTGAGTTGGGGGTGTTGAAAGAAGAAGAAAAAAAATGGCTCTAAGATACGATCCACATCTGAATTTCTACGTCCAGGCAGATGACGGGGAGGATTTACTGGGTGACTTTTAACGGTTTAGAAGGACATCTATACGTCATAGGGAGGATGGATATATCTAGAGAGATTCTCTTCTCAATGCTTTTGGCTCTAGAGAAGCAGTGATGCTCCCGAAGAGTGTCTAAAGTTTGATGATGACAGGCACTGACTGTCTGGTGAAGAAGTTTACAGATTACGTTATTCTCAAGAGAAACACTTCCATGACACAAGTATCTTCAACTTCAGAACACACACTCATCTTCCAGGGGTGTTGAAGAGTTTGTCCGGGCATTGAAGTTACCAGCACTGAGCTGCGGTGGCCAGGATCTGGACGTTCAAGTGAGAGAAAGGCTTGTCATTGGTTTCTGTGATCAGTATGTGAAAGAGGAACTTCACATGATACCCTTGAGTGACTCGCGATTGTGCTGTATAAGTAGTAAGACAGCAAGTGATGATCACGTAGCAGATACAGGGAGCAAAATAAAATAGTGGAGAGGTAGAACGCATGTACACAATGTGGATATATACAGTGACAAATCATGCCCAACAAAAGGAAGGAAATGTAGAACAAGTTGGTGGAAAATACACTTCAGCAAAATGTTGTGGCATGAACAAACCGGGTTGGTGACTGTTTCGGATGGTGTGGTGCTGTTTGTATGGCTGTCTGACTCTCACTTCCAAAAGTTTGGATTGTGTAATGTGTGTGACTCTCATTTTTTGTAATGATTTTCCCTGCACACACCCACACCGCACGAACATGGACAGCCAGGCAACAGAAGTTAGGTTTCTTCTTTTATATGCTGCCTAAAACATCAAAACAAAACACACATCAATATAAATTGGCAAAAAATCAATACACGCCACACCAGCGAGGACATTCAACAAACACAGGGAGCTTCATCCGTCACTCTCAAAACTGACACATTCAATATTCCTTTTCTAACACTGGTTCTCACTGGCACCGTCAGTAGTGTCCAAACAGACATAGTCCATACAGCTGGCTGCAACGAGCCCAAATCACAGTCTTCATACAGCAAGCAGAGACGCTGACGAATACAGTTCAAAGTCCCACAGAGTACACCCACACAGAAGATCACGTCGGACTACCGACCTGGCAGTCAGCCTCTCCACGTCGTCTTGACGGAGAATCCTCAAGTCACAGTCTTCACACAGCAAGCAGAGCCGCTCACGAATACACTTCGAAGTCCCACAGGGTACATCCACACAGATCATGCTGGACTACCGACCTGGCGGTCAGCCTTTCCACGTCATCTTGACAGAGAATCCTCGGGCCCTTTACTACACAATTCTACTACTACTGACCTGGCGGTCAGCCTGTCCGCGTGGTCTTGACGGAGACCTCAGCTGGGGCACGGGCTGTACCTCCACACTCGGTGGTAAACAGTTCAAGGCCGGACTCAGGGGCCTCACCGTTTTTTTTTCTGTCGCTTCAATGTGTTTTTATTTACATCAGGTTGTTGTGTTATTTTACATTGACGTCACAATTTACGTTGACGTCACAGTGACTAGACTCATATATCTGTGCAACTCAACAAGCGCTAGAAATACTAAGGCACAGAGATGGTTGACCTGGACGTGTGTAGTAAGGGCCATAAGATGGATACCAGAGCTGCTGACGTAGCCATGAAAGACGGTGATTATAACAAACTGTCACATTGACTTACACTTTATCCATCTATTACTTATATCAAATCACCAGATGGAAGAGCGAAGACCTTGCGCGAACTCATTGCAGAAGCTGTGCACAATGGCAATGGCTTTTAGTCGGCATGCAACAATCTGCTCAGCAGAGCAGTGTGTGAATCAGGGGGGGTGGTCAAGAAACCAAATGAAGTCAGTTAAACTAACCAGGATACTGAATATAGTCACCGTGGCTAGTCAGGAGACTGAAGTCTTTATTTTTTTCTTTTATTCTTTTCTTTTTTTTTTTTAGGGCTGGGAGACCAAATCTATTGCCTAGTCCAAAAATAATAAGAAATTGCCACTCAAGGATTAACAATACCATCCGTTCAGTGGACACAATGTGTATGCTCCCCGTCTGTCTATCTGTCAGTCTCTTTCTCTCTTGTCCACAATAGGTGGGATCTTAAATCTGATTCCTTTTCCCACATTAGCTCGATTTCATATCTGTATTTGCAAAGGCAAGACTTTGCAAGTGTTATATGGTGGTTTCTTGTTTGTTTCTGTTTCTTTGATTATTGCTGTTTTCCCGACATCCTAGAACGGCAATTTCTTCTGGGATATGCAGCGTTCTGTTGGACTTTGCTTGAATTCCATTTGACACCTGTGTGCAGATCAGTCTGATCTTTTTGCAACTTTGCCGCCAAAGTTTCAGGCATCGCATGTCTTAGGCTACTTTGTGTGATTCCCATCTTTTCAAGAAGGATGCAAGTGGGGGTAAATATGCATCATTTTCCATTGTAGCACACCCGGAGACGTGTGTCTTTGGTTGCCGTAAAAATTGTTTCCTAATTTTTGCTATGTTCATGAGCATTACATTTTCTTTTCCAAAAAAATAAAGAACATGGGGACAACTGAAATCAAATCTTTTCTTAGTTCTTTAGTTGTGCGCATTTGAAGTGGTTTCCCATCCGAGCAAATGCCAAAGATATGTTCGGCTATGTGTTCAATGTCGTGGTGACTTTTGAACTTTTGATGCGTGCTGATTCATTCGCACTTTTTACTGCATTGTATTTGAACTGTCTTTGGGTCGATCGTTCTGTTTTATTTTCTACTTCTTGCATGCTAATAGTTTCAAGATTTTCATCTAACGTATTTTTCTGTTTGTTTATCCCCTCAGCGATCCAAATTTTCACGTGTAGATTTTGTTTCTTGAACTGGAAATGCTTATTGTTCCATATCTGTTATTTTTTGGTGTGCTTTTTCAATGAGTTCTGAAGATCTTCGGTTCGCTCAATTTTAAACCACAAGAGGAGTACTTTAATCCAAACACCATTGCTCAAGGGCATGCCTGTTAACTTGTTCTCAAAAACAACACGTTTTTAATGTACTAAGTCCTTCTCCCAACCGATCATATTCAAATGAAGGCAATGATTTCCACTCCCCTTTACTTCTTTTGCAGTCAGTTTTACCATCCAGTTGAAATATTCAACCTCTTGCGTTATGTCATTTCTGAACGTCCTGTATCGTAATCCTGGCTAAGTACTTTACGTTTGATCTTTTCGAATTATTTTTTATCGCTGGTTTTCTTTTCTTTTTTTTTTTTCATCTAAACGATTACAAGTTATGATTAATACTGTGCAATACTCACTCTGGGAGCCTTGGGTGCAGGATGGAGTGGAAAGCTTCAGTTGTTGATTATATGGTTTTCGTTTAATTTGTATGTTAGTTGTAGAATGCTTTGAGCACAATGGAGGAAAAGTTCTATGTTTCGGATGGTGTGCGGTGCGTGTACTGATGTCTGACTCTCTCACCTGAAGAAGTTTGGATACGTGTACGACTTTTCCCAACACACCCACACCATACGAACATAGATAGCCAGGCACAAGTTAAGTTTTCCTGTTTTTTTTTACTTTTTTGCTGCCTCAACCATCAATCATCACAAGTACATAATACATATCAAACAAAAGCAGGCACATCGATAAACTAACGCCTCCATCATCAAGGGCGCGCGCAACATAGGTACTATACTGTCATATCAAACATGATCTTTTCTTGCGCAGGCCAAGCTGACACCCACAGAAGTGTCACCGCAAACAGTTTATGCACTTGGCCGCGTCCGGCCCAAGTCACTCAGTCCTCATACAGTTCAGAAGCTGCTCACAGAAGCAGTTCGTGGAGTCCTTCAAGGGACTCCCACACAACAGAACAGACACACGTCGTCGTCCCGACGATGAACTCTGAAGCCCTTTAATACACACGATGTCTACTGACCACTCGGTCAGCCTCTCCACATCCCTCTGGATGGAGACAGCGGCTGGGCACGGGCTGCACCCACACCCGGTTGGCAAACTCCAGGTCGGACACAGGGGCTTCACCGACACCTGGGGAACCGACAGCTACCTTGATTATCTAGCCTGCTTCCTACATATTTATCGTTTTTGTTTGTTTACTGTCACTCTTCACATGATACATTTCACTGGAATTTGGAGAAAAATACCCCTAATAGAATCTATAAAGTTGCAATACAGCGGGTGCATTACAATAGAAAAATTCCTCGATTAACACAATGAGTAATTGCATTGAAGAAAAGGATTTCCACTGATAACCCTTTTCAAAATACCAAGAATACAGTTCTTACATATATAGAAACGATTTCTATTTGTCCCTTTTATCAAGAAAAGAATGATTTTACTTTTCCACATCAACATCACTAGACGTGTCCAATTACATATCAAGGAACGATTACCGTTTGTCCCTTTTTATTAAAAAAAATGTTCATCATCATCATCACTACACATGTACAGTTACGTATCAAGGAACGATTTCCGTTGTTCTCATTTGATCAAGAAAAGAATGTTTTTTTTTTTTCATCATCTTACCACATTACCAGACGTATCCAGAACAGGAATCAGAATAAATTTTCCAATAATTTACGCACACTAATTTCCATTGCTCACTTCCAGAGCTAATAACACTCACTTTCATTATGATACTTTAGGAAAAAGATAAAACAACACTTTTTTTCTATAATATGATTTATTGATTTAACTAGATACTTTTCCCCGAACACATATAAGTATACATATTCTTTCTTTCATCTGCTCAGTCCATTCTTCTTATCCACCTCTCGACTCACCCATTCACTAACACAACTTCCTACAGCCACCCTATGTCTCGTCAAGTCTTGTTAATCATAAGATATATCAAGGGAACAATTAAATATTTTAGGCCCTTATTAAGAACTGTAAATTCAGAATCACCTTGGGAAAAAACTTCATTATTGCAAACCCTAACTTCCATTTAACTATTAGAACATACCTGACTGCCACAAAAAATTCGTCCCCAGTCTGTCTTCAGCACTCTGGAGGTGATTCTGTGCCGGCATCTCTGTAGAGACTACAGGGAAATCCTCGCTCACCCGACTGACACAAAACGCAGGTGAGTAGCAGCTGTCAGGCAAAGGGGTCAACCGGTGAACACATAAACTTGCGTCTGTCCGAAGTGTCCCCACAATTTTGGACCGGACAAAAATGGCCCGTCGCACTCTCTTATTAGTATCATTGATATAATTGTTATTGTTATCCATATTAGAATTATTAACAAGTATCGTACTCTTGTTGCTGAGAACAAACTTTTTAAACGTTCGACAGCAAGGAAATTACATGCAGATCCATCATATGATAGTGACAATTCGTGTTTGTTATCTTTTTCAGTATATTATTATTCATGACAAAAACCTTCAGGAGAAATGCACATCGTCATATTAAAAAATCCTCACAGCGAAGAATATCACATGGTGTATCGACTTTGCGCGTAGTTATACATACGGAGATAATGTGATGCTCATACGGGCACACTCCGATGAATAGTATACCCATGATACGTTGAAATTTACCCTCGGCGTTATACAGGAAACCGCAAAAGTGACCAAAAGTTTACATAGATTAACTCCCAAAAGAGTCCCTCAAATGTTTGGGTGTATCAAGATCGCAGATGTGCTGTACAAACTCGAAAGTGTTCCTGGGACCAGTCATTGTCGGGTATGAGGGTCGAAGAGCGCATTAATATGCATGATGATGTGCTGAGCCCGCTCTTCTGCATCCAGCAGCAGCACCACCCCCATCACTGCGTCCATCCCACTATCCTCCCTCCCCGTTCTTTCTCAACCTCCTCCCACCCCCGGGTCCTCCGTCCCCAAATCCCCTCATCTCCCGCACACTGTCCATACTGTAATTTTCTCATTCCCATAAACTTTTCCTACATATTGATTGACTGTGCACCAGTGACCGAAAGGTCTTGTTCGTTTGTTTTCTTGCCAAAAAAGTTCTGTTGGCAGTCAGATTAGCTTTCAAACACATCCCACAGGTAGATCAAATTAGCTCTCATGTGCAATTATTATCTTTCCGTTCGCGAATATCTGAACTCAATTGAAGAACTGATGTTAAAGGAGAGAGAGAGAGAGAGAGAGAGAGAGAGAGAGAGAGAGAGAGAGAGCGACACTTCGAGTCTCGAGTTTAATTTTGACTCTGTCGGTGTGTGCCAGACTTGAATTCACTTAGAAATTAAACCAGTTCTGCGTCCAATGTGTGATACTTGAATATAAAAATCAAATTAAACCTCGGACTGAAACACACTGTTTTTGAGCCGTTGAATAGTTGCATCATCTAAGTCGCTGGCCATGTTTGCTTTTTATTCTTTTTGTTCAGTGAATCGATGTGGCCAAGACCTGGGAACCACTGAAGGAGAGATTACATCACCCAACTATCCTGGCAACTACAGTCACCTGACAGACTGTCTGTGGAACATCACTGTGCTTCCGATGTATAGACTTTTATTTGTCGTCCATGACATCGATATTCCCGCTTCCGATGTCAACGGCTGTGGTTTTAATGCACTATGGGTATGACCCTTACTTTTTTGCTATCCACATAATAATCCACATCAATTAAAGAGCGTAGTCCACAGTAACAATTACACGATTAGTTCTAAAACACAACATGCAACGACAAAAGTCGGCATGACAAGGATTTAGAATGAGGATTTCTCTCGAAGGGAAATGAAGCCAGTGTCAGCTTCATAGTATTCCACAGTTAGAGGATATGCCACTAATCACAATGATCAATGAAAAGAGAGCAAAAAGTGAGTTACAAGAGTGTAGAACGGATGGAACAAAGTGCAGCGCAGAACAAACGTGTATCGGCCTGTTGTTCGTCTTCATGCCGGACAAACAAATGAGGCAGAACGAAGACGAAATGACCTAGCAGAAAGGAAATGCTTGTCTCTAGATGATGGATAGAGAATGTGTGATGGGAGGAATGCTATCGTTGGTTGCTTACAGGAACCTGAGAAATAGAAAATTGAAGTGGCTCGTTAGTGCAGGTTAAGAAACGCATACAATGGGAAGAACAAGTTGTGAAGAGTAGGGAAGAATAAAGATAAAATGCAGTAAATGGACAAAATTATTGTCTTAAATGTTGTTTGTCTTGCCTGAAGAAGACCCAAGAGGTCGAAGCGTGCTATGTTTTATCTGTTAACTTGCCCCTTTCGTTCGGCGGAACAGTAAATCTTTTAAGTTTGTCTCAGTTTTCGCCTGCCGTCACCGCAGTTTGAAACTAAGCTGATTGAAGAAGAAAAAAAAAAACGGTAATGAAATATGGCTGACGATGAATAAGAGAGAGGACAGAGAGAGAGAGAGAGAAAGAGAGAGAGAGAGAGAGAGAGAGAGAAGAGGGGAAGGGATAAACTGAATACTTAGATGAATAACAAACAAAAAGACCCCCCCCAAAAAAAAAAAAAAAAAAAAGTGACGACCCCCCCCCCCCCCCCCCCCCCGAATAAACAAAGCATTTATATGGTCAGACGAACAAGACGACAGAGTATGCATGGAGTTAGAATACTAGACTTGTACCGGAGAAAATCAGTGTCGGATAACGCCTGTCCTTCCATTGCAAATAGTCTTACTTTTTTTTTTTTTTCTGTTTCACTGTTTACAGGTCAAGCAAATTACATATAGAGAGTCAACACACTTGCAGTGCACGTCAGGGTAACTATCAGCATGTCGAATGTCTGTATTACAGACTAACGAGATGATTATTATTACAGGTTAATACAGTATTATTACAGTATTACAGATACAGCCTATCTGGGCAGAGCTAACTGAAGAGCTGCTTACTACTGCTGCATTCAGTCGTTTTCCGTGTTCACTCACGGAATCACGACTTTTAAAAAAAAAAATGGAGTTAGAACCACAATCAACTCCAACTCTTCAACGCCTTCTTGCTTGCGCTGAACTCTGAAGAGATCTGAAGCGATCAAAGCTAAGTGAATTTTTTCGTTATTTTATTCTCTCGTTTGTGTCTCAACTGAAGAAGAACTAAGGGGTCGAAACGCGTTGTGTTTTGTCTTGTGACTCGTTTGTCCACGTTTCTCTGGACGGTTCGCTAACATTTATTGAAGATTAACTAAAGTCTTAATTTTGTTCGGCCTGTATTAAACTCGTCACATGATTATCCTTGACTGTGAAAGTATGAATGTATTTTGTCCAACTATACTGGAAAGAAGTGTATAGTTTTGCCTTGTAGGATCCATATGTGATCCATGTAACTGTCGGTTGAATAAATCCGTTTAAAAGTTACTTTTCTGCTGCATTTCGTTTGATCTTTTCAAGCTTATTTTTTTTCATAGAAAACATAAATAGCATCGCATTTAGCCCGTATAAGATAATCATTGGAATGCAGCTAATTTCCACAGTTTAAACAATCGAAACGAAAATAAATCTGTCAATGATACATTTTCTATCCGAATATCATATGTTTGGTCTGAGCCGAGTATTCGTAATTCATATGACTTGGTCAATCTAATTTAGTCAGTTTTTTTCTTCAAATGCTGAGGCTGGCACTGAATCAGGTTTTTAATAAGTTTGAACTGTCTGCATAAATTCACTGGTAATGATCTTCTTAGTTTTCCTACACTTTACCAACATAGTTGTCCGTTCTCAGACGACCTAAATTTAATGCCAGACTAGTGAAAACTTACGAAAAAAGGTTAGAACTCTCTGATTGGAAAACATTTCAGTGTGGTAAAAAACGTGAAAAGCCTTGTACGAAAACGGAATGGACAGCTTATGTCCACCCTGGACAGTGTGTTCAGTTTTCACTACGTGGTCGCCACCTCATATCGAGAAAGCTGGCATGTAAAAGAGTTTGCAGGACAAAGAAAGTAGTATAGTCTTTAAAGGCAGGAAAACAGTAGACCACAGTAAACACACACACACACGTACGTACGCACACACACACACACACACGCACACGCACACACACACACACACGCACACACACACACATACAGAATCGAAGAGTGAAAGAGAGGAGGAAACTACTCGCACAGATTTTCCGTAATTCGGGGAGCTAGTTTTGCTGAAAGAGTCCGTGGCATCCGTCCACAGGGGACTTGGCTCAGAAACATTGTGAGATTATTTGGGTGTTATGCTGATTTAAGAATAACAAGAAAAAAAATCTTCAGAAACATTGTAACATCATCTGCATGTAATGCTACTTCAAAATGCCCCAAAGTTCTGTTTAAATAGTGTAACATTATCTGCTTATAATGCTGATTTTAGAATAAGTTCTTGAGAAACATTGGAACGTCGTCTTTGCATAATGTTTATTTGAGAATAACAAGAAGTTGCTTGACAACCTTGTCCAGTATACCCTTTGTGACGTCTTCTCTAATATGGATTGCTCATAACTCAAGTGCTAGAATGAAGGTAAGGAGAGAGAATGGACTATTTCATCTGATTCTGGTATTTACTGAAAATGATTACCAAGACATCCACACAGCAGGCAATCCGACTCGTCGAATTTCCCATGAATATTGTTGCCCATACACGGACATAATTTCAAAGCCAAACATCACTACAAACTGTACATACAATTTTGGTGTGTATTGAAATCTTTGGATTTTCAATGAAAACTTGTTCATAGTTGACTGCCAAAAAGGTTCTAGAAAAGCTTTTACATCGTAAATAGTTAAGCACACCGTCAACATTTTGAAAATTCTTGAAACTCTATGAACTGTAGAAAATCCGGCATAGTGATCGCGTCTAACTAAAGTATTTACAAAAAAGTCTTTGTGCAAAACGTTTAGTCAGCAGTTCATAATGTAATGTATACAAAATAACATTACCTGTATATCACACAAATAAGCGTAAACGGAGCTGGACTAGGAGAAAGACTATTCACTAATAATGTTCAAACGACAAGTTATACGGGTCCGCAATGGTCTTTTATCTGACAACATTTTAGGAATTCGGTGATCGGAAGATTAGGTCCAGGGGATAAACTCCACCGATGAGAGTATGTTTTTTATCTGTGTATGGTTTTCTCATAGCAAAATTACGCAGAAACTACGTACTCAAAAGATAAAATGTGACCGGGGGTGGAGCCATTACATTTTGTGGCGGATCCGAATCAAACAGCAGATCCTGGGTCGTTCTTAATTTCTTTTTCTTAACTTTTTTCAAAGAAAAGAATACCGTAAACAGTAATATAAATGCTTCAGGTCCTTTTGAATTAGTATTACTTGTTATAGTCTGTGGAGCTGAAGCGCAGATTAACGGCATATTTTTGGTCTCGCTACACCGGCATTTCGTTGGTGTTATTGAGTTAAAAAGATTAATTCAACAGAAAGATTGTTCACGTACTACTGGAGTTTTATACGATCCATTCATCTTGGAATTTTTCAAATCAGATGGGAGAGTTTTTTTTTTTTTTTTTTTTGCCTGCGAAAAAAGATAGAGATCATCTACCATTTATCTTGATTTTTTTTACTCCCTGCTATGGTTTTATTTCTTTACACGCGTCTGCTAGCTTGTCTGCATGTCAGTAAGATGACACACAATTAACTGCCACAACTGAAACAGCAGTCTCTGCAAAGGTGATGTGCAGCCTAAACAATCCAGGACCCCCTCCAGCCAGATTCGGGAAAGATTAATGAAACGATTTTTAAGAAAACGTGGTAAAAAGATGGAATGTGAACCAAAATGAGTAATGATTTGACATAGTCTTCCCCTCTTTAATTTTTGATTAAGACAGAAAAATGGTGTGTCCTTCTAACACAGTACATACACTGTCAGATGATTGATGTAGGAAATTTTTTTATCATAGAGTTTTCAAAGTGGCTTTTGTGGGCATTGATGATGTCTTGTTGTTTGTTCATATCTTTTCCATTTCTAGTTTTAGTTTGGTTATACTTTCTGAGATTGCCCAGGATTTCTTCTAAACAAAGTAAGTAGTATGAGGATCGTTCACATTACTGAATTAATTTTTTCGAACTTTTGTCATTTTTATCTTTTGTTTGTTTCATGCTTTCAGTTCAAAATTCAATCTAATCGAATCAAGTTTCTCCTGTAAACGCTAGTGGAAAGGTTAAAAACATAAAATTAGGTAATGCTTACACAGGCTGGATACCAGAACACTACAAAAAGTACATCGATGACGGGCTGGGAGCCACGTCCGTGCCAGAACAAGACATTCTCAGTTCCTCGGATTTGTTCAGACCCTTCACCCATTTTTTCTTCCAGATTTGCATATATTATTTCCTAGTTTGTCAACTTCCTGTATATCTTCTCCCTCAAAGATGGACTGCTAAAAAACTTCATTTTTTCTACAAACTCACCGATGCACGTTCATACCTGGACTACACATCTTCCCACTACTCATCCGCAAAACTCAGCATTCCTGAATCTCCTGCCTGTGCAGACTTTGTTCCGACTGAGAAGCAGCCAGAATATTTTTAATTCATTTTTAACGACCGTATACGTCAATACTGACATAAATTATGCTATCAGCCGCACCACGGCTGTGTCCGGAACAACTTCTTTAGAAGCCCAACCTCCAAAAGAAACGGACAGACCCACCGTCTGTCTCTTTTTTTTCACCCACACACTCTTTCCGTCTGCTGGATCCGTAGGTCCAACTGACATATAATAGTAGATGACAAAATTGTTTTTGATACCAAACCCATAATTACTTTTAGGTGCAACAAAAGCGACAAAATTGTTTTTGATACCAAACCATATTACTTTTAGGTGCAACAAAAGCCTCAAAGATCTACTTGCACGCAACAGATCGAGCAAAATCATTACACATAAGTCATCCAGTACTTTCCTCCCTCGCCCAAACTCAACGGGAATACCTGTACGAACGCACATTTTCTTGTCAGAACTGCAACATCGTGTATGCCGTCAACTGTGAATGAGCAGTCGCCTAAGATTTTAGTACGTAAAACACCCCTGCATACCTGATATGCGCATTTCCGAACACCTGACCGACATCTTCGGCCCAGACCAGTCGCTCTCTGCCCTTCAACCATTCCCAACACAATTTTTTTTTTCTGTCCAGCCTCTGCGCCACCTCAGAGGCAGTGCACCCACGCCGCATATTCCGACACCCCCGTCCACAGCCACAGCCTGGTCGGCCCCACCGCAGCCCCGGCACCGGCAATCCACAGGGAGCAGTCAGTGTCAAGTCGTTAAGAGGCAACCCACCGGAGGAGACACTGCACCGCCGCCGAGTCACTTCGGTGGTGTTCAGTGGCGCCTTTCTGATCTAACATACGCAGGACACCACCTACTAAGCCCCGTACTGACGACAATAATTGCTTAGTCGCGGAGTCGGCGTGAGTGAGCTCTCCCTCCGGAGGGCGCCACCACGTCCGTTCAACGACAGCCCCCATGGACACGCCTACCGGTGAACCCGACGGAACCAAACCAAGACCACAGACGTGGGGAGGACATCGAAATTGAGGTCACCATGAGAGCAGGGCATGAAGGGCCACAGAATTTGAGACTTCTTTTTTAAATGCTGATCGATGAGAATGAGGATGATTAAGATGATGCTAACGATTTCCATATCGGTCTGAGACTACATGACAGGGCTGTACTCTACGCTTCCTTTCATAATATATCCTGGCGTCAACCAGGCCCGAGAGATACAGGCACCTGCAGTGTTGGTCAGCAAATTTGAGCAACACTCTCAGAAACGCATTCATTAAGTGGATGAAACTCGACTGTGTGGTCCCAGTCTTCCTAACTGAGTCCTCAGCAAACTCATCTCTGGGTAGGAGCCGGTCGGGGCAGAAAAACCCACATGACTCTGATGGGATTCGAACCCACGACCTCCCAGCCGGGAGTCCGCAACGCTAACCATTTCGCCACGGCGGCTGGTCCCAACACAATATTAATCATGTAAGAGTCCTGGCACTTTGGAAATCACAGAGTGACAGCTTTGAGATTTTCATGCATCTTACTGCTAGACAGGGGATCCATTGCCCTCTGTGCATCATCATCCAACAATACAATGTGCCTATCTACCTCCGCGTCACCAACGCTCGATCCTGTCCACAGACGCACTACCGAACCACCCATTATTTACTTCATGTATATGTTACAGCAATATTTTTGTCGTCTTCTCCCTGCACTGTGATCGTTTTCTTGATCAGTCTTTTTTGACTCGCTTATCAATCCTCGCCTTTTCTAACCGTTTTTTTGTTGTTGTTGTTTTTTTTTTGATTTTTTGACATGTCAACTACAAATACTTCTCTTTACATATATTCTCTCTCTCTCTCTCTCTCTCTCTCTCTCTCTCTCTCTCTCTCTCTCTCTGTGTTATTTTTGAAATTTTGTTTCAATAGTACTCTTAGCTGTTTACAGATTGATCATTTTTTATACTCCCAGTTCTTATAGAACAGGGAGTACTTTACAAGGGGAACGAAGAAACCTTGTCTGCCTGTCTGTCTGTCTGTCTGTGTGTCTGTCTGTGACAAAATGTGCTCTACTCGCTCCAGAAAAAAAAAACAAAAAACTTCTGGGCTGATCTTTCTGAAAATTTGTAGGTATGTTCATTATGGGTCACGGATGATGCCGATGTTTTTATTTTGCCAGAATAGCCGCTACTAACGGCTGTAACGGCCCAAAATTGCTTTTTCTTCTTTATGGAATATCTCAGAAAGTACTTCGCCGATTTATAAGCAGTTTGGATGATCTTGTTACAAATCGGAGATTATGTAGAAAGGCTGTCACACACAAATGGCACTTCCATATAGGGTTTCACAATTTGACCGTTAAAAACCGTTATTCTTGACATATTGTCCGATTTGGATGAAATTTGGTAGGTACATAGGCTTTAGCCCAGTGAGGACTAAAATACCAGTTTCAAAAGTATACCTAGGTAAGATAAGCGTTAAAACCGTGATTTTGCCGTTATTTCTTATATATTGGTGGGTTTTAATAAAATTAAATACATAGGAAGGTTATCACACTCAAATGGCACTTCCATATTGTGTTAATTTGACCGTTAAAAACCGTTATTCTTGACATACTCTCCCACGGATTTTAAAATAGCTTTAGATCTAATGTCTGACTGGTTGGTCATCGGTATTTTCATAGTAAACATGCTCTTGACATGCACACGCGTATTCAGGATAAACTGGGAGTACGTTTATATGGTTTGCATCTTGTTATTCCTTTCCTCATACTTCTTCTCATCTTCTTCACTGTTGTCATATTATGATTATTGATTTTGTCACTATCATTAATGATAGTAGTAGCAGTAATAATATCAAGATAATAATGATAATAATGAATATGGTATTGTTATTATTATTATTATCATTAATTTTATACTTTATCGTTCATACTATATCATAAACTTGTTTTAAATTAGTGCTTTCTAAATTCCTATGCATGTGTATATTTCTTAGATTTTATCTTGTTTTCTTTCTCATTTTCCACATCGTTGTTATTATCAGTACTACGATTATGATTAGTATTATAACTTTTTATTATTTTAGTATTCTTTTTCTTCTTCCTCTTCTTCTGGTTATCACTGTGCGTCTGTAACCATATTACTAGAACTATCCATTCTTCTGTCTCTTCTTATTCTGTTATGTTATCATGACTACAGTTACTATTATCATTTTTGTTGGATTAGTATTTATGATCATACTGCCATCATGACTGTTATAATTATCATTATTGTGATTTCATTGTTATTATTGTGTTTTAAACCCGTGTTGTCTCCCCTTCAACCTCAGTTGAGCCCTGCTGTAGTTCATCTGGGACCGAATTTTCACCCAGATCAAAGAGGAACGTGACTGTCTATTCGTCCTTGTTTTGATTGTTTTGAATGCTGTTTGTCTTTCCTGAACAAAAGCCAACAGATCGAAACGCGTTGTGTTTGTTTTTTTCCCTTCGTTTGGCGGCGCAGAAATTCTGATTTTCGCATGTTTCCATTTCCACATGCAGTCATTCTACTTTCAAACCACCTTGGCCACGCCTGTTGAAGGTCAGCAAACAGCTGAAGACAAGCATTTTTTCCCCTTATATTTTGTTGCTTTCTGATTACTGTATTTTTGCAAGCTTTTGTCGCCAATTCTTAGCTCCAGAAGCTCCCATTTGATGCACGACTGTGTGCCACGTGACATTTTAAGGATAATCGTTCTAATCGAATTCTCGTTGCCTGCTTGCCGGGAACGCTGTTTTTATTAGTCTTTAGTATTGTGTCATTTTGTTTGTTGTTGAAATTATTGGATTTAAGAAAAAATTCAAAAAGTAAACATATACGTATAGCTATATGGCCCTTTCCAGTATTTGACGTGCTTTGCTGTGAGTTAAAAGTATGAGAGCAAAGAAGGCTCGCACTCATATAGCACGTAAACCAAATCATATACAAAAGCTCTGTGTGTGTGTGTGTGTGTGTGTGTGTGTGTGTTTTATATGCGTGGGTATATTTGTAGATACGTCAGTGTTCGTCCCAGTTAATAGTAGAGAGGGTTCTGTACATTTTCAATCTTTGAATGTTCAGGGATTTCTTTCTTTTTTCCCTCACCAAAATGCTAGGTTCACGATGGTAACAGCACGTTATCTCGTGTGTTGGCCGGACCTGACTGTGGTCGTTACGAAGAACATCAGTCCACCTTGCCATGGACATACGGCCGCTCGTCAAGCAACAGCATCATTGTGAGGTTTGTCAGTGACAATAACACACGGACTGGACGGGCTTCCGCCTAACTTGGACTGTTGGTATGGCTTTTTCTGTTATTTCTGTTTTTCCTCCTTGTCATTCTTTCTATCTTTCTTACATTGTCTTACAAATGTTTTCTCCCCCCCCCCCCCCCCCCCCATCCCCTCCCTCGTTAGCTTTATTTCATATTCTGCTTCTATCACATGACAGAGAAATTAAAACTCGAGATGTTAAGGGCTTGATCATTTAAATACTCTATTAGCTTTTTTTCACATATCTATTCATTCCATCTGGTTTTATTTGAATGTGTTTCTTCTTATTCTTCTTGCGTTTGTTTCTGTTTGTCTCTCTGTCTGTCTTTAGATAGCTGGATATGGTTTAAGTTAGTGCCCCCCCCCCCCCCCCCCTCCAATCTGCCGATCTTCGGAATCTTTCTATATTCTGTAGGGAGTAAAACCAGTAACATCAATTAATGTATTATAAACCAGGAACGTAAAGGGTGGAGAAGGAGGAAGGAAGGAAGGAATAGAGAGAGAGAGAGAGAGAGGGGGAGAGACAGACAGAAAGAGAGAGAGACAGACGGAGAGAGAGAGAGGATGGAGCACTGGAGAGGGCATAAATTTGTGCTGGAAAAAAAAATATAGACCGACGCTTTTTAAAATCTTCAGACCTATATAGTTTTGCTAGACGTGCAAATTATCACCTGATCTCCACACTGTTTGCTACATGCACACGCATATACACACATGAAAGCGCATGCGCGCGCACGACTCACACACACACACACACACACACACACACACACACACACACACACACGTGCACACACGTGCACACACACGTGCGCATGCACACACCTTGGTAAACATGAAATTTATGAGAAACATACAGAGAACAGTGAGAGAGGGACAAAAGAATGGGGAAAGTATATTTTATTTATATTTGATAAGAACGAACACGTATTTGCTACAAATAAACACTATGTTACAAACTCACTTCTGAACCCGCTCGTATTGTTAGTGTCATGCTAGACAATTCTTCGTTCATGAGAGCTAAGATAGATAGAGTCTGTCTGAAGATTATCTTGAATTAAGAATGAGCTCTGTCCAGCACAACCTAACCAACGACTAAACACTCGTGTATTTTCTCGACCTATCTCACCTCGATTATTGAAGTTCTTTTTTTCTTTGTGCAGTTCTTCCACAAAAGTGCTTTGAAAATATTGAGAGAACTGGAAAATTTTCAGCCAGCTTGATCTGTACATTGTTCAAGCTTGACTATCTCCTCCTACCTTTCTCAGCTCCACTGGATGCCAGTGTTTTGTAGGATGAGTAGAAACCGCTACGTCACTTTCAATGTATGTAAACTGCTGCTCTGTTTATCTGTGGACTTCCGGAATTGTACAATCGGCCTCTGTCTCTTTGCTGTTCTGCTGATATTCCAGTCTTCAGTATCCCAAACCGCCAACAAAGGTTTTAGGAACATGTGCCTTTTCGTATTTGAATCATGGCGTGTGGGACACCTAGCAGTTTTCTCTCTGTCCGTGATACAATTATTCCTCGTCTGCTGATTGGTCAGACGTATACATGTGGAGGACGAAAACCGCGCGTGCGCCCCAGTTGATGACAAAACACGGTGCCAGATGGATGCGGAAAAGTGGTTCCCAGTGATAGATATCGAGCGTGAATAATTTCCTTGACCTTCACAGTTCCTTTCAGGTCAGTAATAAACATCACAATCACGTTAGAATCATTAGAATTTAACAGTCTAAGAAATTATTATCCCAAAGTTTATTATATTAGACTGGCCGGCTTTCTGATCGACACCAGTAGTCTAGATCCTTTGTGCTCGGTTCTTTCAGAAGCTGAAATTTTGAGTTGGAATCAGAGTTGGAGAGATCCACAAGTGCTGAGTCATCTGAATATTTAATGTACAAAGTTGAATCACTTTCTGAACAATCATTTGTGTACAGAGTAAAAAGCACTGGTGATAAAACAGTACCCTGGGGTGCGCCAGTTGAAATGACTCTGGAAGACGAAACAACACTTTGATATCGAACAGACTGTGTCCTCTGTGTAAGAAATCAATAATCCAAAGAATGAGCTTGTTACACACATTTATGTTAATGAGTTTCTTTGCCATCAGATGTGGTTGTATGGTGTTGAATGCTGATGAGAAATCAATAAAGAGAATGCGTACAAAGGAGGCAGGTTTTTTCGAGGTGTGAAAAAGCATGATGGAGAAGTGTGAGTGTGGCATCATCTGTTCTGTTGGTATGCGAACTGAAACGGGTCTTGGTACTGTGTAGTATCTTTTAAAACATAACCAAGGACATTCTTTCAAGACATTTCATTGCAACAGATGTGAGGACAACTGGTCGGTAATCATTTAAACAGCTGGGGTTGCGTTTTTTGGGAACAGGACATACAGTGGCATTTTTCCATAAAACAGGAATTATACATTCTCTAAGTGACCAGGTAAACAAACGACTGTAAACATAGGAGAGCTGAGAAGCACTCACCTTCAACAATTTTCCACAGATATTATCAGGGCCCATTGCCTTTATCACATTTAAACGTTTGAAAAAAAAAAACTGAACATCATTTTCCTCAATCACAACAGAATCACTTCCATCAACATCGTTTCTAACATTGCTTTGGGAGTGTGTGTGTGTGTGTGTGTGTGTGTGTGTGTGTGTGTGTTTATGATTCGTGAACGCAGAATTGTGTGTGTGTGTGTGTGTGTGTGTGTGTGTGTGTGTGTGTGTGTGTGTGTGTGTGTGTGCGCGCGTGTGTTTGTGTGTGTGTGCATTTTTAGATGTTGAATATTAATTATTGTTAAAACTTGTAACGTGCCCTGTAGCCTACGTTTTTAGGATGGGCGCTACAGAAATTGCCCTCATTATTATTAATACTATGAGATGTGTTCGGTATTGGTAAAAGCTTTTACACATGGAGCATTGTAAATTGTCTCGCAAGTTTTATGAAATGTTGTTCGCATTGAATGTAGAGAAAAAACTGTTTCACACGTGCGTCTATTTCTGTGTAAGCACGGATTTGGGATGTTTGGCTGGCTCAAGGTGTTGGAAATCAAAATCAGTGTGTTCGGGTTTTTCGACTAAAGGTTGGTTAATTGTAGATGGCAAATGTGGGACAATCATCTCCAAACTAGTGAACGATATGGTTTGTACAGAAATGGTTCTAGTATTCGTTGTATTTAGCCAGATCTAAAATTTGATTTGGACATGTATTTGAAAAGTGAATTGCCAAATTTTGAGCTGGTGTTTCCGAAATAAGGACTCATTACTTAAGATACAGGCAACATGCACAAAATGACTTGGTGTGTCTATCGTGTATACAAGGTGAGGGAAATAAAATACATTTTTTGTTTCTTTGTCCAGCTTTAGAAGATATACAATCATCCCACAGAAATATCATAGGCGCTCGTGTATGTTTCCTTTACAGTTACTACTTAGTTCTAACAGTTATAAGTTTTATTAAGATTTTAAGCATGCTTTTGTTTAAGGCGTCTTAGTTCAGAGAAATAGTGACTCTTAGTTGCTGTTGTTGTTTTCCCTTTCCTGATAAATGATGTACTTATATTCCTTAAGTTTTAATGTGGATGATTATGTTCATTCCTTTTAAAATAGGCCAACGGGTTTACTGAAAATCTGAATCAAATCAAAATCTGAAAGTCCCTCCCTCCCCCCTCCTCTCTCTCTCTCTCTCTCTCTCACTCTCTCTCTCTCTCTCTCTCTGTCTCTCTCTCTCTCTCTCTCTCAAACATTTTAAACTACTTTCCACCTTCGCGAGCCAGCGTCTCTCTCTCTCTCTCTCTCTCTCTCTCTTTATGTGTCGCATGGCCAAGTCAGCACAAACATGGGTCTGTAATGTGTAAGATGTGTATTTGCGTGACCGGTCATGCATGGAAGAACTGAAGCGCGAAAACATGTCTATTGCTGTCGGGTAGAGACGATTGTTAACGACCTGACTCAGTAACTCGCTAAGGTTTTTTTTAAAGCACGGTGGTCACATTGCTGTTGTAAATTGTGGTTATTGTGGTTTTTACGCAGGACATTTCAACTTCAAGCATTAAGGCTACCTTTAGATTCACACTCGATTGTCGGTTCAGTTTTGGGACGTGAGCATTTGCTTGGCGGCTTGTTTGACATAGGCCAGAGACCTTTCCGCGTGTGTGTTCCTGTGACAGTGGCTGAACTGCGCTATAAAGAGCGCAGTCTGTGAAGCCGCATCGGATTCAATGGCTTGGGTGTCTATTACAGGAACACGTTAACCCATACAGAAAGGAGGGCATCAGAGGCAACGTGACCTGTAGTGAGAACCTGCTAGTGTAGCTGGCCTGCCTGATAGTTAACAGCCCTTGCTGAGTAGACTCGCATCCAACAGGTCAGATATGGGCTTATACAATTTTGCTTCCTATTTACGAGTGTGTGTGTGTGTGTGTGTGTGTGTGTGTGTGTGTGCGTGCGTGCGTGCATGCGTGCGTGTGTGTGTGTGTGTGTGTGTGTGTGTGTGTGTGTGTTTAGATGTTTAATTTTAAAACTTGTAAAGCATTGTTGTTCTTAATTTAGAATATATATATCGGTGATGATTGTAAAAACCCAACCCAAAGTCTTTGCGCTGCTTGTGCATAATTGCAAAGTGAGGCGACTGCAGGCGGAAATCTAAACAAATTTTAAACAGTAGTGTTAGCACACCACCACCAAAAAAAAAAAACAACAAAAAAAACAACAACAAAAAAACCACGTAGACAAACGAATTACAAGACAAAATACGACGCGCCTCGAGCTCTTAGGTCTTCCTCAGGCAAGTTACAAAACAACCAGGACAACGAAAATTGACAAGCAATCTTGCGCTGAAGTAGGATGAAGATACGTGATTGCTCGTTAATTTTCGTTCTCCTGTTTGTTTGTTTCTTGTCTGATGAAGACCTAAGAGGTCGAAACGCGTAATTCGTCCGGTCAAATAAAAAAAAGAAAAGAAAAGAAGGAAACGAAAAGAAGACAATTTCTGGAAAAAAAAAATAATAAAAGAATAC
>JADBJO010013284.1:40000-53211 GCA_016801955.1 Conus betulinus
GTTTTGGGGTGGGGGAGTTAAACAAAATGGAGGGGGGGGGTGTCATTCTGGGTGTGGTTTGTTTTAACTCCCGGGGATGCCAGGGTAGGGAGGTGGAAACAGCATTTCCAGGAAGTGCTCAACAGAGATGCACCGGAGGAACCACCAGAAGAAGAAGAGGAAGAGACAGAAGAGATTGACATCTCAGTGGAAGCACCAACTATTCAGGAGATTTAAAACAGCACTGAAGGCCCTCAGAGACGGAAAAGCACCTGGAGCAGACCAAATTTCAGCAGAAAATGCTCAAAGCAGACATTGAGCAAACCAGCCAAGAACTCAAACGGACCTTTGACATCATTTGGGGAGAAAGAGACAGTTCCTATACAGTGGGAAAAAGGACTAATTTGCAAAATTCCGAAAAAAGGTAACCTTCAGGAGTGTGGCAACTGGCGGTGAGTTACCTTGCTGCCACTGGCCAGCAAGGTGCTCAGCAGGATCCTTATCAGCAGGATACAGACAGGAGTGGATTCTTCACTCAGGAAAGAGCAAGCCAGCTTCAGGACAGGCAGAGGAGGAACTGTCAACCAGATATTCATCCTCAGGAATATTCTGGAACAAGTCAACGAATGGAATGCTACGCTTTACATCCACTTTGTCGACTTCGAAAAGGCCTTTGACTCCATACACCGTGACAGCCTTTGGATCATCATGCGTCAGTATGGAGTCCCACAGAAACTGATCCGGATGGTTAAGACCCTTTATGAGGACTTCCAGTGCTCCGTAATTGATGAAAATGAAACAACGGACTGGTTCCCAATAATGACCGGAGTGAAGCAGGGTTGCTGCATGTCAGGATTCCTATTCCTGCTAATGATTGACTGGGTCATGCGGAAAACCACTGAGGGTGAGAGAACCGGGATCCGATGGAACTTCACAACCATGTTGGAGGACCTGGACTTCGCGGATGACCTCGCCCTCCTATCCTCGACAATGAACCACCTTCAGACCAAAACAGCAAAACTTGAAGACAATGCAGCCAAAGTTGGAATGGAGCTGAATGCCAAGAAGTGCAAAGCCATGAAACCAACAGCAGGAGTGACGAAAAGCTGAAAGTTGTAGGAAGTGAAGTAGAGGAGGTAGAGAGCTTCACATATCTGGGTGCAAATGGGACACAGGACGGTGGAGGCACAGCTGATGTCAAGAAGAGAGCAGCCTTGGCCAGCGCACACATGAAGCGGCTGTCAAACATCTGGCAAGCCAGCGACATAGGCAGCAGAAAGACTAAAGCTTCCCCTTTTCAAGAGCCTTGTCTTGTCCGTCCGCTCTACGGATGCGAGACTTGGAAACTGACTAAAGGAGAGGAAGAACAGCTTGACACCTTCCAGACCAAGTGTCTAAGAATTTTCAAGATCCGATGGCAACAACATGTCTCCAATAAGACAGTTCTT
This sequence comes from Conus betulinus, assembly GCA_016801955.1. Classification (NCBI taxonomy): domain Eukaryota; kingdom Metazoa; phylum Mollusca; class Gastropoda; order Neogastropoda; family Conidae; genus Conus; species Conus betulinus. Next base: position 41,428 of record JADBJO010013284.1, read on the forward strand.
GAGATGGCAGAAGCAGGAAAGATCAGTGAGGTGGTGAGGAGACGAAGGTGGAACTGGATTGGGCACATAATGAGGAAGGAGAGGAACGACGACTGTGCTGTGGCCCTTGGTTGGACACCAGAGGGAAGAAGGAAAAGAGGCCGACCGAAAACAACATGGCGGCGAATGGTGGGGGAAGGAGAGAAACGGCGCAGGCTGGAAAACATGGAGTGTTGTACGCCATGCAGCTGCAGACCGAACACAGTGAGGAGGAGAGACGTCCAAGCCTTATGTGCCTCCTGGCACAGAGAGATTTAAGGTTAAGGTAAGGAGTTAAAATTGGCACGTGCTAATTCTAACTCCGGGGAGTTAAAATGGATCGTTACACCGGAATTGAAGGGGTGAGACAGTCGTTAAAACTGGAGCCGTGTTTGGTGTGTTATTTTAGTTTTCCGAACTTACCAAAGATAGAAGGCAAATTTTCTGTGTCATTATTGGGGTTTAGCAGCAGAGAGAGAGGGGGGGGAGGGGGGGGTGGGGGTGGGGGTTGGGGGTTAGAGAGGGAGCGTGGGATGGGGGATAGTCAGCGTAAAAGAAGTGAGTAGATCTGAAAAACCCATGTCTAGGATTCTGGCCAGTACACTTAATTACATGCACTCGGCTGTATTTTGATTTGCCTTATCTTATTGTCTTCAGTCAGTTAAATGTTTTGAGAAAGGATAGACAGCTGACCTGTGCACATAGTAAGTAAGCATATAATAATGGTTATTATGTGTGTAGCTTTTACTGAAAAGTAAAGCTTATAAACATTCAAGAGATTGCCGCAGGGTTATTTAAAGTTTAGTAAAGTCAGGAAGTAGGGGGTGGTCACAATAGCTTTTGATAATAAGAGTAATATTGGTAGCAGTATTAGTCATACTATATTATTCAATATTATTTTACTATTTGTGAGACTACTTGTGTTATGTACAACGACTACTGGTACAGATGGAGATAGTAATTGTGATGCTGTTAGTAGTTGTAACAGGGGCTGGCAAAAGGAACTGGTGATATCCATCTAGCAACACTATTTTATGAGTCCCTCAGTCAAACGGCGCAATAGTTTGGTTTGGGATTGGAGTTAGTGGTGTAGGTGCATACATGTGCATGCATGGTATGCGTGCAGATATGTGCAGACGCGCGCGCGCGCGCGCGCGCGCGCGTGTGTGTGTGTGTGTATGTGTGTGATTGGGAGAGTAAAAGAGCATCGTCTATGACGAGTAATGATTAATATAGGTTCCCCATTGCTCTTCCTGCCATCTCCCCCCTCCCCCCCTTTTTTTTTTCTTACTCTCTCTCTCTCTCTCTCTTTCCCCTTCCGCCACTGAACCCTTTCGTTTTGACACCCCCTCCATTTCGTTTTACCCCCACCCCACCCCCTCACTCAATTTCTTTAAAACTCTGCCTTCAGGAAAAAAAAAAAAACTTGCATCCCTTCCCTCCGGGTTTTTGGTGTGACCGAAGTTGTAATAGGTACAGAGGCTGCAGCAGCTACTATTATAACTGATGAAGGGGTTTATGTGTTGGATTCGTTAGAATATGTATATTTTAGTCTCCAGTCAGAAAAATCTTGGTGTATACACTCTATCATGATGGCAGTGTGTATGTGTGTGTGTGTGTGTGTGTGTGTGTGTGTGTGTGTGTGTGTGTGTGTGTGTGATTTGAGGTTCAGAGCAACCTCGAGTTGGTTTTTCGTTTGCTCTGCCTGCTTGTCCATTTCACCGTAAATTACTTTATTTCCCTTATCCTCGTCCCCATTCCACTCTCCTCCTCACTGGAAAATCTGTTGTTGGTCTGCAACCCCCCCCCCCCCCCCTCCACTTCCTCTACCGTGGCTGTTTCCCACTTGTCTTCATCGTTCCTCGTTCCTTTTTCTTGCTTCCCTATCACTTTCATACCTTCATTCAATGCCAGCCTACAGACAGGACTAGTATTCTGCGTAGACTGTTTAGACATCGTCTCTTCCTTCTGTCATGTATTTTTTTTTCGCCATGATAATTCTTCCTGTCAGCCCCCCCCCCCCCCCCCTCCGTCCTCAGTCCCCCCTCCTTTTCTGTCCCCTTTAGTTTCCACTCTTTACCAGCTCCCTACTTTCCTTCATCCCCTACCTTCACTTTTAAATCGGCCCTATGCCACCTCCTTGCTGCCTGTCTAACCCTCTTGCTTCCTGTTTTTTGCACGTGAAATGTCTGTTGTTTGACTTGTCTCAGAATTGCGAGTTTCATTCACTGTTTTTTTCTGTCAGCAATTTGCGACTCGCGAGTCAGTCCACTTTGTGCATAGGTGTCAACCCAATTTTCCTAATTTTACAACTTCCCTTATTGAAAAGTACTTTTTTCCTTATTCCGAGCCCCCAAAAACCTTATACATTAAGGAAAACGCAAAAACATAAACAAAAACTGCTGTGAATACAATGTAATATTCAGTATCAGACAGAACTTCTTGAAACAAATGGCAGTTTAAGACAGTTTATGAATAACAATAACACTTGCCCATCCAACAGAATCTCCTCTTACATTCCAGCAGAATGCATCTCTTGAGACAGTTTGTAGATCAAATCACACACCCTATAGTAAAACACTGACAATGATGCAGGATTAAAACTGTTTATAAACCCATTGTTTACACACTCTTCCACATTACCAACATCATGAGTCCATCAAAGTCGCAAACCAATTTGGTCTATGCTTTCCACTCCTACCAAGATCATTAGTCCATCGAAGTCAGGAGTACATCATTACTTACTGTGATCCCCAAAGTTTCTGTTCCCAATCATACCAATTTCCCTTTCACAAGATCGGCGAAGTGATCAGAAAGTAGAGGTGGAAGGTTGCGTTCTGCCCCAAACTGGCAGAACTTCACTTCAAGAGAAATAACACCGGGGTCTTCTTCTCTGTCTTCATTGCGCACAGGACAATGTTCGTTCCCATTTCAGTGCTAATAATCCCTGTCGTCTGCTATGAAAATTTGTTCACCTCGCAGTTTGCCTCAGTGATTTAAGATTTGCCCGTACAAATCAGTTTTTACCCCGTATTGAAACTTGTATACGGCCGTACAAACCCGGAATCGTAAGTTTCCCGTACAGCAATACGGGAAAACCGTATAGGTTGACACCTATGCTTTTGATCGAGGAGTATGTTAAGATTTATATCACGCCTGACTGACTCCATTTGAAAAAAAATTCTTTTCAAAGAAGCATACACGATTGAAAGCAGTGACACACACACACACACACACACCGCGGGAAGACAATGTCACGGGATCAGTCACTACTCTGTTGCTGAAGCGTCAGTGCACTGCAAGTTCGCGTACCTCGGATGAGTTCAGGCTGGTGAGCATGTGCAGCCTTCTGTGAAGACAGTACTAACCTAGCACTGGTCGCAGTCACCAAGAGAGAGAGAGAGAGAGAGAGAGAGAGAGAGATCTTCCATGGCCTCCAGCTAAAACAAGACACCAAGGCAAGTGGTTTACACTCGGTAATGTTGTACATAGCATCACTTTTTTTCCCTCTCCAACAAGACCAAAGCAGTATATGCCTATCATGGAGTTCCAACTGTGCCGTTACTAACAGTGAAACATAGATGACATTTATTCAAAACTAACACATAACTATCTGAAATAACATGCCCACTCCATACTGAGTCCTCGGCATGTATTGCTCTCACACCCATTCCATTCCGCGATGCACTTACAAGTCAAGTAGACACGTAGATATCTGACACGCAACCATGCACGTTGTGTGTGTGTGTGTGTGTGTGTGTGTGTGTGTGTGTGTGTGTTTCGGGTGTCCGTACGTGCGTGGGCGCGTGAGTGTGTGTGTGTGTGTGTGTGTGTGTGTGTGTGTGTGTGTGTGTGGGCGTGTGCGTGAGTGCGCGCGTGTGTATGTATATATATATATATATATATATATATATATATATATATATATATATATATATATATATGTGTGTGTGTGTGTGTGTGTGTGTGTGTGTGTGTGTGTGTGTGTGTGTTTGTGTGCGTGTGTGTGTGTGTGTGTGTGCGCGCGTATGTGTGCGTGTGTGTGTGAGAGAGAGAGAGAGAGAGAGAGAGAGAGAGAGAGAGAGAGAGAGTCCCGTGATTGGAGGTGAGAGTGGAAAGGAACGGAGAGAGGCGGCAGAACTAGCCCATCAAATATTTGTCAAAATACTGAACACGATACTTTGTCAAAAAGCGAAAGAGTTGAACATTTCTCATTGTACGAAGACTGTTAATCCTCACGAAATATGCAATCAGATATTCAACACCAAGTGGGTCATCACAGACCTTGATATTTGCAGAGCTGGGAAGCAACGGGCACACGACGTGTCCATCATGATCACAGCTGCTGCCACACGGTCATCCGTAGCCGTCGTCCGGCGGGCCCTGATCATGGCCGTAGATCCAGGTCAAGCTGTGGTCAAGGCCGGAGGTGAAGGTCAAGGACGGGCATACCGTAGAGAACTTAGCGCACAGCCTGTACCAGCTGACCTGAGACGGACAGTGGATACTTTTCTGAGCTACGGCCGTCCCCTAGTCTCCGCTGACCAGCTCAGACACACCGCGCAGGTTGGTGATCCTGTTCAATTTGTGTGCTACGAGGGTCAACATGCGCTGGGACACTTTCTCTTCTTTGTTCTCTCCTCTTCTGTCTCTTCCTTTTGTTTGGTTTTGTTTGTGTGTGCTACACATTACTTCGTTATTGATACCAGGCGGTCACACATGCGGACGCTAACGCGCGCGCGTGGGTGCACACGCTCACACATAGATGTGAGAGCGCGCGCGCACACACACACACACACACACACACACACACACAGACACACACGCTCTCTATTTGTCTGTCTGTCTGTCTGTCTCTCTCTCTCTTTCTGTCCCTTACACACACACACACACACACACACACACACACACACACACACACACACACACACAGAGAGAGAGAGAGAGAGAGAGAGAGAGAGAGAGATTCTCCCCTTTGTGTTATGTGTGTTTAGTATCGTAGGTCCTAGTCTGTTGTTATGTGTTATGTTTTCAATAGTTTGACCTTGTTCTTTAGCATTGATCAGTGCCCCCCCCCCCTCCCCCACACACACACACACACACTCAACTCACTCAACTCTACTTCTACTGAAATGCATCAGACAAAAAAAAAAAAAACATATGATCTGAATTAACCAGCATTTTGACACGAAATATAATTTATAAAGCTAAAGCTATCCCAAACTCACAATGATTCGATCACATAAAATGTTCAGACCAAATAATTAATACACTGGAAAAAAAAAATTGAAAAGAGAGGGGTTAGTGAACGCCAAGGACACAGACAAACAGACTACAGGACTAGGCACAATGCATTTCGACCTCTTGGGTCTTCTTCAAGCAAAAACAAAATAACATATAGGACAGTGACAAGAAGAACATGGAAACACTTAGCTTCGCTTCTCCTGTTCGTCTCCAAATTAAAAAATGGCCGCCAGACGGAAACGAAAGGATTATGGGAGAGGAAGTAGTGAGAGGGTTGAAGGGGGCAAAAAAGAAAAAAAGAAGGTGAGGGTGTGTGAAACGATGGTGAAACTTAATACACTGAAATAGATTCACATCCGTCACGTGACACGTTGCTTACTTTGAAAACAGCATACGTGGTGATCTCCATCCCTCATATAGGTAGAGAGTGTGTGTGTACGTGCGTGTGTACGTGTGTGTGTGTGTGTGTGTGTGTGTGTGTGTGTGTGTGCAGATGTGCTATGTCCGCCTGTTTGTGACGTTCACCGCTGTATGGCCTATTTTTCTCGGGGTGATGTCGATGTGGCCATGTGTCGTTGTGACCAAGTGTCGTTTGACCGTGTGTCGTTGTGACCAAGTGTCGTTGTGACCCTGTGTCGTTGTGACCAAGTATCGTTTTGACCGTGTGTCGTTGTGACCAAGTGTCGTTGTGACCAAGTGTCGTTTGTGACCATGATTGTCAGCATTTCAGCAAAGAATGGCAAATTTGCCGATGTGACCACACGTCGTTGTGAGCCATTGGGTCAAACCGTCATGTGGTCACATCGGCATGTGGTCTTACCGGCATGTGGTCACATCTGCATGTGGTCACATCTGCATGTGGTCACGTCAGTATGTGGTCACATCGGCATGTGGTCACATCGGCATGTGGTCTTATCGGCATGTGGTCACATCGGCATGTGGTCACATCGGCATGTGGTCTTATCGGCATGTGGTCACGTCGGAATGTGGTCTTATCGGCATGTGGTCTTATCGGCATGTGTTCACATCGGTATGTGGTCACGTCGGTACGTGGTCACGTCGGTATGTGGTCACATCGGCATGTGGTCACATCGGCATGTGGTCTTATCGGCATGTGGTCACATCGGTATGTGGTCACATCGGCATGTGGTCTTATCGGCATGTGGTCACGTCGGTATGTGGTCACATCGGTATGTGGTCACGTCGGTATGTGGTCTTATCGGGCATGTGGTCACGTTGGTATGTGGTCACATCGGCATGTGGTCACATCGGCATGTGGTCTTATCGGCATGTGGTCACGTCGGTATGTGGTCACATCGGTATGTGGTCACGTCGGTATGTGGTCTTATCGGCATGTGGTCACGTCGGGATGTGGTCACATCGGCATGTGGTCTTATCGGCATGTGGTCTTATCGGCATGTGGTCACGCCGGTATGTGGTCACATCGGTATGTAGCCTTTTTCTCTCACCTCCCTATGACCCCTTTTTTTTTCATCATCCTGCTTATGCGCCTCTTTACCTAACTGTTTCTCCAATTTACCTTTTCTGTGTGTGTGTGTGTGTGTGTGTGTGTGTGTGTGTGCGCGCGCGCGCGCTTCCAGCTGGCAGATCAGTTTCTCAAGTGGCCGGGACCAGAACTTAAAAACGTTATTTGAAAAGTTTGCCCAGGAACACACAAACTGGGTGAGCCAATTGTGTGTTTACCTGTCATTCCTTAGGTGAGCGAATTGTTTGTTTATCTGTCATTCCTTAGGTGAGCGAATTGTTGGCTTACCTGTCTATCCTTTGTTTGCCTACTTGTCTATCCTTAGGTGAGCCAGTTGTTTGCCTACTTGTCTATCCTTAGGTGAGCCAGTTGATTGTTTACCTGTCAATCTGTGGGTGTGGGTAAGCCAGTTGTCTGTTTACTGTTTTGTTTACCTGTCAATCCGTGGGTAAGCCAGTTTTTTTTTTTACCTGTCAATCCTTGGGTAAGCCAGTTGTTACTACTGTCAATCCTGGGGTGATCCAACTGTTTGTTTACCTGTCAATCCTTGGGTGATCCAACTGTTTACCTGTCAATCCTTGGGTGAGCCTGTTGTTTACCTATCTTTTGGTGAGCTAATTTGTTTGTTGACCTGTCCATCGTTTTGGCGAGCCCATTGTTCGTTTATCTGTCAATGTTGGGATGAGCCAATTTTTTTATTTTTTACCTTTGAATCCTTGGGTGAGCCAATTGTTTGTTGACCTGTCAATCCTTGCATGAGCCTCTCTGTATCTACTCCTTTGCTTGTTGATCATTTTTCTCGATCTGCAGGCAAACGTTTGCTTCTGTGCTTGTCTGTTCATGGCTGTGCTTTTTGTCTGTCTGCTTCTCTATGGATGATACTTTGTTTGACTCTCTGTCTGTCGGGGGAGTGTTGGTCTGTCTGCCTGTCTGTCACATGGTAGGGCTCGCTCTGTCAATCTTGTTGTCTGCATTGCTGTCTATAGGTGAACCTCTCTCTGTCTTTCTATTCGTATGGAAGTTTCTCTCTCTCTCTCTCTCTCTCTCTCTCTCTCTCTCTCTCTCTCTCTCTCTCTCTCTCTCTGTCGCTGTGTATATATATAGGTGAACTATTCTGTCTGCTTCTCAGTCCATAGGTGAGCCTCTCCCTGTCTGCCTCGCTATCTGTAGGTAAGCCTTTACATGTTTGCCTCTCTACCTGTAGAAGAGCTTTTCTTTTCTGTAACTTTTTTTCCTGTCCGCCTTTCTGTCTGTAACAGAGCCTTTTCCTGTTTACTTGTCTATAGTTGAGCCTTTGTTTCTGTCTACTTCTATATCAACAAGTAAGTGATCCTTTCCCTGTCTGCCTCTCTGTGTGTAAGCGAACCTTTCTCTACCTCTCTATTTGTTGGGAACCCTTTATCTGTTTACAACTATATCTGTCGGGAAGCCTTTCGCCATCTACCACGCGCAGCAGCGTACCCTTTTCTGTCTACCTGTCTACCTGCATGTGAGCCTTTCTTTGTCTACCTTTTTACCTGTAAGTGAGCCTTTCTTTGTCTACCGTTCTACCTGTAAGTGAGCCTATCTTTGTCTTTCTTTCTATCTGTAGGTGAGCCTTGCTGTGTCTACCTTTTTATCGTCAAGTGAGCCTTTTCCTGTCAGCCTCTGTATCCTATCTGTGAGTGAGCCTTTCCCTGTCTACTTCTCTGTCAGCTGAGCCTTTCCCTGTCTACTTCTCTGTCAGTACCTGAGCCTTTCCCTGTCTACTTCTCTGTCAGTACCTGAGCCTTTCCCTGTCTACTTCTCTGTCAGTACCTGAGCCTTTCCCTGTCTACTTCTCTGTCAGTACCTGAGCCCTTTCCCTGTCTACTTCTCTGTCAGTACCTGAGCCTTTCCCTGTCTACTTCTCTGTCAGTACCTGAGCCTTTCTCTGTCTACTTCTCTGTCAGTACCTGAGCCTTTCTCTGTCTACTTCTCTGTCAGTACCTGAGCCTTTCCCTGTCTACTTCTCTGTCAGTACCTGAGCCTTTCTCTGTCTACTTCTCTGTCAGTAGCTGAGCCTTTCCCTGTCTACTTCTCTGTCAGTACCTGAGCCTTTCCCTGTCTACTTCTCTGTCAGTACCTGAGCCTTTCCCTGTCTACTTCTCTGTCAGTACCTGAGCCTTTCTCTGCCTACTTCTCTGTCAGTAGCTGAGCCTTTCTCTGTCTACTTCTCTGTCAGTAGCTGAGCCTTTCCCTGTCTACTTCTCTGTCAGTAGCTGAGCCTTTCCTGTCTACTTCTCTGTCTGTCTGAGCCTTTCTCTGTCTACTTAGTCTGAGCCTTTCTCTGCCTACTTCTCTGTCAGTACCTGAGAGCCTTTCTCTGTCTACTTCTCTGTCAGTAGCTGAGCCTTTCTCTGCCTACTTCTCTGTCAGTAGCTGAGCCTTTCCCTGTCTACTTCTCTGTCAGTAGCTGAGCCTTTCCCTGTCTACTTCTCTGTCAGTAGCTGAGCCTTTCCCTGTCTACTTCTCTGTCAGTAGCTGAGCCTTTTTTCTTCTCTGTCTACTCTCTACTGTCTGTCAGTAGCTGAGCCTTTCTCTGTCTACTTCTCTGTCAGTAGCTCTTCTCTGTCTACTTCTCTGTCAGTAGCTGAGCCTTTCTCTGTCTACTTCTCTGTCAGTAGCTGAGCCTTTCTCTGTCTACTTCTCTGTCAGTAGCTGGGTCTTTCTCTGCCTACTTCTCTGTCTGTCTCTGAGCTTTACTTCTGTCAGTAGCTGGGTCTTTGTCTCCTTCTCTAACTATAAGTCAGTCTCTCTCTGCCTACTTCTCTGTCAGTAGCTGGGTCTTTGTCTCCTCTCTAACTATAAGTCAGTCTTTCTCTGCCTACTTCTCTGTCAGTAGCTGGGTCTTTGTCTCCTTCTCTACTATAAGTCAGCCTTTCCCTGTCTACTTCTCTGTCAGTAGCTGGGTCTTTCTCTGTCTACTTCTCTGTCAGTAGCTGAGCCTTTCCCTGTCTACTTCTCTGTCAGTAGCTGGGTCTTTCTCTGTCTACATCTCTAAGTGTAATTGAGCCTTTCTCTGTCTGCATCTCTGTGTGTAATTGAGCCTTTCTCTGTCTGCATCTCTGTGTGTAATTGAGCCTTTCTCTGTCTCCCTCTCTGTCTGTAAGTGAGCCTTTCTTTGTCTACCTCTTTGTCTGTAGGTGAACTTTCTATGTCTACCTATCTGTTCATAGATAAACCTTCCCTGTCTATTTCTCTATCTCTTAGAGAGCCTGTCTGTTACTCTGTCTGTCTGTAGCAGAGCCTTTTACTGTCTGCCTCTCTATTTGTAGACAAACAAAATCTGAAATAGTCATTTGATGAGATCTTGAAGACAATCGAAACTCACACTAGAAAAGTCTGTCAAGCATACAAGTCTGTTACTCATTTCGTTTCTCTCTATGACGACGGAATGTTGACTTTTAAACTACAAGAGAAATGTGCTGCTCGACTTTCTGATGCTCTGTCTGGTCAGTGAAAGTCGTGTGGGATGGCATCCAGCAAAAACAAAAGCAAAAAACAACAAAAACACACACACAAAACCTCTAGAGATCAAACAATTCTTTTGATCAAATTCTTGATATTGATGAATAATGCAGCGTTAATGCATATTTCTCTGAGGATTTGAAAACGATTCCTTCCCGGACAAGTGTGATACAATTGACACAAGTCAGCAGCACACATTGTCAAAACGCATTTTACTCAAATTTTTAAGGAGGCAGCAGCGCTGTCTTGAGGTAGGCATTTTTTGTGTCTTTTTTTTTCTAGCTGATTTGCGGTTTTCTTTTTGTGGTGCAGCATCCTGTACAATATACTTTAAGAAGAATAATATGTTTAGAACCACCTTGCTTCGCAATTGACAGTGTATTTTGTTTCCCGACAGTAATTAATTCTCAAATGTATAAAGTTAAACACCTCTGTAATTGTTATTCTTCTGTGGGCTCTGTGATTACTGGCACTCTCTGTATCTCATGTTTGACAGTATCATTAAATTGATAACATTCTACCATGCACTGGATAAGTATCCAAAACATCAAAACAGTATCAAACAATTTACCGAGAGTTTCTGTTTTCAACACTATCAACTAATTTGACGAGGGTTTCTATTTTCAATCACGTACGAAATTCGTTTGTGTTTATTTTTGACGAATTTAAGAAAGATAATCAAGTTACTGATTTACAGAAACGAATGGGTATGTGATTTTAGCACAAATGTCTCGGCCTCATAAGTGCCTCTCTTTTAACTCTCTCCATCATAGATAATATTATTCGACAAAGAGTTATTTAATCCATGGTACGTGTTTCCCAGCTATAACTACAAACCATTAAAAAGATCTAAGACATCGATGCTGAAAACTTCATAATTTGCTTCTTCAGACAGAACAAGCTTCAATGAAATACTGATAATACATGGTTCTTACAAAGTATGGCCAATGTTTTGATAGTTACCGATTTTAAGATCTTTCTCCTTGTAAAACATGTCCATTATAGACATGTAGTTTTGTTTCGGGTAAACAGAGATGATTACTTTTTTTAGTTTTCTTACTTTCTGTGACATATCCTCCTTCACCTGATGTCCCCGTGTGTGTGCATGTGTGTGTGTGTGTGTGTGTGTGTGTGTGCGTGCGTGCGTGCGTGCGTGCGTGCGTGCGTGTGTGTGTGTGTGTGTGTGTGTGTGTAGATTACCGTGTCTTCCGCTTATCGTCCCTGAAATACAAGCGCGTGCTCGTGTGTTTGGACAGATGTCTTACCTGGAGCAGGTGGGTCAACTGAGTGACCGTAGGAGACTGCTCGACTTCGCTGGTTCCTTCTGCCCCGCTGCTAAGACTGTGTCCAGTCTGAACGGGCAGCTCTGGTAATTCTGCCCCCCCCCCCTCCCCGTCCCTAGCTCTCTCTTCCCCCCTGTCTCTCTTTTTCTTCTTCCTCCCTTCCACTCATGTGCCCCTCCACCCCTCATTTTTTCCCTCTACATACACACTGTATTGCACAGCCTTCCAAATTGTCCGGGACCAGAAAGGAACTCGTAGCATCAT
>JADBJO010013285.1:0-11248 GCA_016801955.1 Conus betulinus
GGAGATGCGTGATTTCACATTTAAAAAATTTTGTTTTAACATCCCCTAATATAAAGTAACAATCAATTGCTATACATCAATAAGAAGGGTAAACGCGAGCTTTGCAATGAGTATAGACTTGAATATATTTTGGGTAAATTAGCAACGTTACAGTTACGGAAGCAACATAACTACTAAACGTAGGAGAACAAAATCTTGCTTTACGTTTGCTTGATTAGCTTGACAACAGCAAATGAGGAAGAAATGGGCCTAAAATTTCGCTCTACTTTGAATAGACACAGAGAAAGCCTGAGTATTATTTAACATGTGTAATCCAATTAAAAAAAAGAAAATAAATCATTGCACACTGTACACAGTTTTCACTGTTTTGGCTCCAGACGATACAACGTATAGAACTGTTAAATACACAGACAAATAAATCAAGCTCAGATTCTTTTCGATAAACTTGTACACCTTCACCCCCCCCTCATCCTCTGAACCACTTGCTGAATGAACCAGACACATTGGCGAAACAGAAAATTCCACATGTGCCTTTTGCTGAAATTCCCAGAGCCAGATGGGTCTCTTTCTTTGGACTACTCTGGGGTCTCAAAGGTCATCGCTAGTGCATGTATACTTCCAGTGGTTAGAACCCCGTTTTAAATATCCAGGGCAGCTGCATCCCTGAGACTGTAGACAAGAGAGTTGTGCGGCCATGGAGGCACAGCACGTCCAGCAAGTACAGCAGCATTGCCATCACCCCCGGAAAAGGTCGTTGTGAATGGGTCGACTGAGTTACCATCACTATGGCATGGTGCGTCGTGAAAAGGTTAACATATGAAATTGCATATGGGCAAAAGTCAGATTGGACACAAAGTATGGTGGTCAGACTGTTAGCAAAGAATCTTATTCAGGCATTGTAATAGCTTTTACTACATGGTAGCAAACAAACTATCACAACAGAATACTCATTTATCATCTTGATAGATGTCACCCAAGTATTGGCCTACAGTTATACTATTAAACCACATGGTATACATACAATCAGTGCATAGATTCAACATTGAGAAATACATTTTCAACTTACATTTCCGGGAGATCGCCCACTCCCTACTGTGGAATGGAACAATTTCTAATGCTCTAAACTACGCTTGTTTTGCAGCGCCTATATCAGCACATGCCAACTGACAATGCGCTGTTTAAGATAATTGCATCATTTGCTAGCTGCACGCACGACTGTCTGCTTGTAGGTGGTGAATATTCAGGGGTAGGGGTGGGGTGGAGAAGGCCGGGGGCTGGGGGGTGGGGATGGGGCGTGTGTTTGTACAGTTTGTACAAGAGGTGAATGAGAGAGGGGATGGTGTGCTGGTTGACAATTCTGACTTGTTACAGATGTGGTTACCTAATTTTGAGAGCTCATGATGTCACCCAGGGAGTGTTGGTACCCTTTTTTTATAAGTATGAAATCTCCATGTGAAATAATCTACGTTGCAAGGAAATTCAAACTCAAATGTTACACGTGTGTGTGTGTGTGTGTGTGTGTGTGTGTGTGTGTGTGTGTGTGTGTGTGTGTGTGCGTGCGTGCGTGCGTGTGCGTGTGTGTGTGTGTGTGTGTGCAAAAGTGGTATGTATCAACAACACAACTTTTTCTTTTTTTTTTTAAATGCAGCTGATTATTGGTGATAATTTGGTTGAAGAAGATGACAAAGATAAAGATGACAACAAAAATGAGGACTATGACAAAGATGCAGACGACAACAGATTTCCAGTAGTGTTATCCACTGTCCATTACTTGACCATTATCAACTCTTAAAGGGAATCATGCAGGGCACCACACTTTTGCCAATACTTAATACTGACTGTGCCAAGACATGACTGGTCAATCTCTCCTCTTCACACCATACGAACAGGTGTCAGGGTGGGTGGCTGGTGCAGGTGCTCCTCGCTACCCCACCCTGTTACAAACAGGGCAGCTGTGTTGAACACGCGATACCTCACCAGGCACTAGACAATTCACGGAGCACCTGAGTGAGTGGCTGGATTCCCTCTGCCTCACCCAGGCTCAATCAGGGGTCGACCGGACCTCAGCTATTGGACATGCTCTTGGGGCACCTCTCTGTCTGCAAACAGGTCACAAGGTATTCAGGTGTGATGAAGATCTGCAGGGGGCACCCAAGTACAGGACTGGATCAGCAACTGATGGGAGGTGCCACTGGACTGTGGCTAAGGAAGCCAAGTCGCAGGCACTGCTGGCTGTAGGGTCCACCTCTGGTAGCTGGCCTCTCACACCACCAAAGGAAACTCTGGCTCAGAGCCTCTAAATTAAGGCATCACTTGGAAAAATGGGGGTGGTGTGTTCTGTGGACAAACAGTTACCAGACAAACACTGCCACTGAACTTTGTCCAAGAACTGGTAAGGCAGGACACTGAAACTGAGAATATCCACAGGATCTCAGGCGAGTCACACAGACTTGGAGGCCTACCCCTATTTGGTCAGCACTTACTAACAAACATCAGTCCATTAGCTCAATACTGGACTACTACCATCCCACTGACCACTCAACTTCACCTACTCCTCTGGCAGAGACACTACACACTGACTATACACCAGTCCTACACAAGCCTCTCCAGATTGTTACATACCAAACCAATGGCCACAACTCAACTGACTGCCAAATAGCTCACTTCCAACCAGCGTGCCCAGTGCACGTGCAAAGTGAGCACATCTCAAGCACAAAAAGGAGAGAGAGAGAGAGAGAGAGAGAGAGAGAGAGAGAGAGAGAGAACCAGCCAGAGACCTGACCACAACTCTTCCTGCATGACATCAACTCCTCTTTCTTCAAACAGGCAGGCCATACCAACCTTCAGCCCATGTCAATCTGTGTGTCTCTGTTGTGAGTCATTAAGCCCACAGCACACGTAACGAAATACTCAAATGATAGACTCCACAGTGGGACAGTTTCCCATAATGATGGAGCTGTACAGAGAGGAAAACTTACTTGCAGAGGAATGAAAAAGTTATATACACTTAATGGCGTCTTTTTCTTTTCAGATATTTCTTTTAATTCCGATACTCTGCAACTATCATAATCAACAAATAAACAGATTAAAACTGTTTATACACATAAACACATACAAAAGAAATATAACTCTAACCCACCACCCTCCTTTGATAAACAAGGGACACCATTTTCTGTTACAATACTTCAGTAATGAATATCTTTATAAACAGCATAATCAATAGAAGAAAACACATGAATACTAACACCCCCCCCCCCCCCACCCCCCCCCCCACACACCCACACAGACTCACACACACACACACACACACACACACACACACACACACACACACACACAGAGGTTTATGACGTTGTTTAACATGGTGAAAGATCTATTGAGAAGAGGGAAAAAACAAAAACAAACAATGATACAACACTCATACAGACAGACGCAACAAAAAATATCAGATCCCCTGTCATCTATGATAAAGTATGAAGTACAAATCAAAAACTGTATACATTAGACAAAATGTTGATAAGTCCTTTCATTAAAACTCAGAATGAGACGTTACTTTCTGTTTGTTGTTGTCATTTCCCTTTTTCTAGAGTAATTTGGAATGTATTTCTTTTAGTGTTGAAAAAGGGGAGGGAGAGGGGCATTAGTGTACATATCTGACTTAAAAAAAACCTCATCAGCTAAATCAATATCTTTACATTACCACAGTTATCAACACCTGTAACAACTGTGATATCATAATGATATCGCTAATCATGTAAAGAAAATAAACCAGCTAAAGCTCTATTAGTAACAATAACAACAAATCTCTCTTCATCGTACATTATGAACAATACCAGGCAAACAGTCCCGTGTAAGGAAAATAATAATTAAATTGTCAAATAAATTAAAAGACCTCAAATGTGGAAAACGTTGCACTGATATTGCATTTGTTAATGCACATTTTTGGTGAATTATATTATGAACTCAATCATTCTGTCTGTTTCAATTCCAGCATCTGTTCCTTGTTGAAAATCTTGACGCTGGAATAATACAGCTTCAATTGAGAATGAAGTTCTCCTTAGCTTTCCTTCTGTATTCAAACCATTAGCAGTGCCAACAATGGGCTCCCGATCACAGTATCTGTCTCAATGCATTAAAAAAAAACTATAACATAACAGATGTAAGTTCAAACCAAAGCGTCTATTGAATATGAATCAAATCAGATATGCAGCCAAATTCACTCTCCTTTCAAAGAAGACATCTATAAAATGCAAATGTTTTCCATGATCTCTTGCTAAATTAGCAAAATGGAGTGTCTTTCAAATGTATATGCATGATATAAAAGTATTGTTTTATTATTCCATTTTAATTTTGTGAAACTTGCTTTCTTACTTTCTGAATAACCAGTCTAAAAAAAAAACAGACTGTGTCACGTATATGATTTGTTGCAAACAACACACCACAATATTTAGCTTACGTGTGTACCAAACTTTCCTTTTCAATTGCATGAAAATTCACTGTGATTTATAATGCAAAGATACCATGTCATGTGACAGTGTGAATACTTGTATCATAATTTTCAGTGTAATGATTTTTTTTTTCCCAACCACACGAGGTTTGTCATAAACATTTTGCAGTCAATATATTTTGTTGAATTTCAAAAAAGAGTCTGGATACTAATCATTTCCACTAGTTCATGCATGAGACACATCCTGGATTATCAATTTCCGTGCAAAAGTCTGTAGTAGTTTTTTTTTTTTTTTTAGAAAGATGTTTATAAGGTGTATTTTTTTTTTTTTAGTCATTTTGCATTATCTTTTTATGTGTGACACTTTACCTCATGAATCAATAAACGTATGCATTTTTAACAGCCTACATAGTAACAATGGCATGAATGTCACTAATGGCTTTGTTTTAAGTATTCTTAATACCTGATATCAAAGAATCGCCTCTTTGGCATTCTAAAGTAATGCTTTATTGTAATGATTTCTTTGTTACTTTTCCTACGACACTATTTATTGGTAAACATAATTTAAAGACAATTTTTACTTTTTTTTAAAAGAAAATAAATATGTATTTAGTTACGTTTACGCGTAATAGTATTACTGATGGCGTTTTTGTTTTTTGTTTTTCTGTTTTTGTTTAGTTTTCTTAACTAACAATTTTGTGAGCTGTTAAATGATGTAAAGGTAATTGTTGTCATTCTTATGGTTGACACTGTTTGCATGAGTTACCTGTTTTGCATCGTCAAAATACATTTTAGACTTGAATAATTATTGCTCAGCTGTGCATAGTTGTATCCCTTAAATGACATATGCAATAAAAAAAAATGATTAATGTAACTTAGTAACCTTTAAGAGATGATGTATGTAAGATGCAACGGTATACGAGTCTTACAAGTCCAGTTAAATAGAATGAAAGCTGAGCAAATGGACAGAATATAAAATCAGAGAGAATCTGAGTCATTTCTATACGAATATTCGTTAAGTTGTGTTTTTGAAATAACAACATAGTGGATGGTTTTTGACGTAATCTCTTATGAACGACATCCTGCTTGCCTTGAAATTTAAAGTAAGATCCTCCAAAAACGTTCTAAGTAGTCACTTCTTTGTATGCATAATTTTCATTTACATGAGGTATCATCAGAAAAGATAACGATATTGAATAAAAGAGCAATCTTAGATTTCTAACCTATTATCCACTTCTGTGCTCACTTTCAGTTCTCAGTCATGTATATATACAAAGATACACACATACATTTCACACTCTCTCTCTCTCTCTCTCTCTCTCTCTCTCTCTCTCTCTCTCTCTCTATATATATATATATATATATATATATATATATATATATATATAATAAACTAATAAATTCCAAGGATAAATACCGAGCACCATTCCAGGAACTATTTCTACAATCTAAGATAAGAGCAATTGTTTATAATTCAATATATCATATATATATATATATATATATATATATATATATTGCTGAATTACGTAGTGGGGGAAAAACAAGTGCAGATTAACAATTCTTCCATATATATATATATCAATTATATATATATAATATATATATATATTTTAAAATTTAAAAATGGTTTTAAAATGGAACAATAAGACCATTTTTTCCATTTTAAAACCATATTTTAAATTGGTATGTCGCTCCCTACTTGGTTGAGCACTTTTAGCATTCTGAGTGGCTTTGTAACCCTAATTATATATATATATATATATATATATATATATATATATATATATATATATATATATATATATATATACATATATATACATATATATATATATATAACATATATATGTATATATATCCATATATATATATATATATATATATATATATATATATATATATATATATATACTAGTCACATAAAGTTAAGCACAGTTTACATGTACCCGCATAATTTCCAAAATATAAAAGCCACGATTTTGAAATTGGGAACAGATATAATTCATTATCTTGTTCCAACGTACATTGAATTTCATTGGGATCGAATGAATGTTTGTTGATTTACAGACAATTAAACAGAGGATGGGTCGAAATCAAAGTTCGCAAAATCTGTTCAGTTCACAAAATCATTTCAATAGTGGGTGTGGCCACCGCCATTGGCGAGACATTCCACGCAGCGACTCCTCATCGAGTTGACCAGTGTTCTGATGACCCTCTGAGGGATTCTCTGCCATTCCAGTTGCAGCATTTGGAAGAGATCCTGGCGGTCTCTGGGAGGTGGATGGTTCTCCTTCACACGTCTCCCCAACTCATCCCACATATGCTCGATGGGATTGAGGTCGGGACTATACGCCGGGAAGATCATCCTGTTGATACCTGCCTGCACACAATGAAGTTTTCGGCCACCCGGGCCCTATGTGGCCGAGCATTGTCGTCTTGGAAGACTGCCATGGGTCCTATCCGTTGCATGGTCGGAACAACGAAAGGCGCCAGGATTTCATCCCGATAGCGGATGCCTGTGAGGTTTCCATCAATATGGTAGAGTGGTGTCTTGTGGTGGAGGCTGAAGGCACCCCATACCATAACAGATCCTCCCCCAAAGGCCCTGGTCTGGCGAACAGCTGCATCAATGTAACGTTCACCAACACGCCTCCAAACTCTAGTTCGGCCATCATTGTGTTCAAGACTAAACCGCGACTCATCTGAAAAGAGGACCTGGGACCACTGTTGTTGGTTCCATCTCACATGACGATGGCAGAAAGCTCGGCGAGCCAGCCTATGGGCTGCTAGCAGTCGTGGTCAAACAGCTGGGCGACGTGATCTGAGAGGCCGAAGTGGTGAAGACGGTTTCGTATGGCTTGACGGCTGAGGATGGTGTTATTTGCCATACGAAGCTGCCTTTGGATGCTGGTGGAAGTGGTATCCCGCTGCAATAGGGCCTGCCTCTCGATGAAACGATCTTCTCTGGGAGTCGTCTGCCTAGGCCGACCTGACCGTGGCCTCTCTTCAACGCTGTTGGTCGCCCTAAAACGCTGATTCAGTCTAACAATAACTGAATGATGCACACCAAGTCGTCGCGCCACTTCTTCAGCCTTTGCAATGCCATCTTGTATCCACGCAATCGCCCTGGTTTTGTCAAAGGTGCTAAGTTTTCTTCATGGTGGCATGGTGAGAAAAGGGCTGACAGTAACCAACCCCGCGCTTAAACAGCCAAAAGAAGGGGCATAAAACTCACTTGAGAGACTGCTCTTGCACGGGAAAAAAGAATTTTTCATTTTACACATCTTGTGTCGCCAGCAAGCTTGATACAAAACAGGCACAGTTAACGCAACTTTGCACTTTTTATCCCGCGCGGTAACGAGGTCACCAAGACCCTCGTGCGCACACTACCAGTTGACACAGGCTGGATTACACACTGCTGCTGTGTGAGATTCCATCATTGGTTGCCGCATAAAAAAAAAAAAAAATGTTTTTTGAAGGGATGAATCAACCCCCTGTGTGCAAAGGCCTGTGCTTAACTTTATGTGACTAGTATATATAAAATTATAAACAAAGCTTGCTCTTATGTCTTAGATTGAAGAAATAGGGGAAGATAAGCATTCATATCTGCAGTGGTAGTTAATTCTGTCTAACTAGCGGTATGTGCTTGGGAGGGTGAATGGGGAATAATAAATGCTTCTCAAAATGAGCCTTCAGCAAGCTAATAGTCTCCCAGGGGGTGACAATCTCCAATGGAGGAGAACTCACTAACATATAACTCCTTGTCAGATACCGGTATTTCAAAACCTGATTGTTTCTCCTCAGTGACAGCAGAAAGTGGTAACTTGACTCCTCTGTCTTTTCAGTTTTAAGAAGAACGCTATCCCAAATAAAAGGCTGGTATCCAATACCGTAGTATGTTGTGTTTCCAAAATAACAACCAAAGGTGCCACCTAAGAAGCAAAAGAAAATCATGAAAGAGTAAAACAAACTACTTTTTCTTGTGAAAATTAGAAAATATACAAAGATAACCACTTAAGACACAAGTGCTGAGGGCCAGTTCTTGGAGTAAATCCATGAGGGACTAAATAATACCAGACTAATAAATTCCAAGGATAAGTAACGAAGCACCATTCCAGCACCTTACAGAGCAGCTTGGTGTTGCAATGACTGCAAGGAATGTTTAGTTATAAACAAAGCTCGCTCTTATGTCTTAGATTGAAGAAATAGGGGAAGATAAGCATTCATATCAGCAGTGGTAGTTAATTCTGTCTAACTAGCAGCATGTGCTTGAGAGGGTGAATGGGTAATAATGATTGCTTCTCAAAATGAGTGTTCAGCAAACTTGTAGTCTCCAAGGGGTTGACAATCTCCAATGGGGAGGAAACTCACTAACATATAACTCCTGGTCAGATGCTGGTATTTCAAAACCTGATTGTTTTTCCTCAGTGACCGCGGAAAGTGGTAACTTGACTCTTCTCTGCCTTTTTGGTCAAGTTTCCAAGTTGCACCAGCCGCCGTGGCGAAGTGGTTAGCATCGCGCGGACTCCCGGCTGGGAGGTCGTGGGTTCGAATCACATCAGAAGTCATGTGGGTTTTTTCTGCCCCGACCGGCTCCAACCCAGAGTTGAGTTGCTGCGGACTCAGTTGGGAAGACTGGGACCACACAGTCGAGTTTCATCCACTTAATGGATGCGTTTCTGAGAGTGTTGCTCAAATTTCCTGACCAACACTGCAGGTGTCTGTATCTCTCGGGCCTGGTTGACGCCGGGATATATTATGAGAGGAAGCGTAGAGTACAGCCCTGTCATGTAGTCTCAGACCGAAATGGAAATCCGTAGCATCATCATAATCATCCTCATTCTCATCGATCAGCATAAAAAAAGTCTCAAATTCTGTGGCCCTTCATGCCCTGCTCTCATGGTGACCTCAGTTTCGATGTCCTCTCCACGTCTGTGGCCTTGGTTTGGTTCCGTCGGGGTCACCGGTATCGGCTAGTCCATGGGGGCTGTCGTTGGACGGACGTGGTGGCGCCCTCCGGAGGGAGAGCTCACTCACGCTGGCTCCGCGACTAAGCAATTATTGTCGTCAGTAGGGGGCTTAGTAGGTGGTGTCCTGCGTATGTTAGATCAGAACAGGCGCCACTGAACACCACTGAAGTGACTCGGCAGCAGTGCAGTGTCTCCTCCGGTGGGTTGCCTCTTGACGACTTGACATTGACTGCTGCCTGTGGATTGCCTGTGCTGGGGCTGTGGCGGGGCCGACCGGGCCGTGGCTGTGGACAGGGTGTTGGAATGAGCGGCGTGGGTGCACTGCCTCTGAGGTGGCGCAGAGGGTTGGGACAGAAAAAAAAAAAGTTTCCAAGTTGCTGGAATGGTGCTCGGTTACTTATCCTTGGAATTCATTAGTTTATTATAGTTTCAGTCCCTTGCAGATTCTTTCCAAGAACTGGCCCTCAGAACTTGTGTCTTAAGATGATATCTTTTTATACTTTCTACTTTTCACAAGAAAATGTAGCTTATTTTGTTGTTTCATAATTGTCTTTGGCTTCTTAGGGTGGGACTTTTCAGTTGCTCTTTTTTAAGTCAGCAAAGATACTGTACTTTCTACTTTTCACAAGAAAATGTAGCTTATTTTGTTGTTTCATAATTCTCTTCGGCTTCATAGGTGGGGCCTTCGGTTGCTTTTTGGAAAAGCCAACAAATATACTATAGCATTACACACCAGCTTTTTTTTTTCTGGGAGAGCATTCTGCTTCAAAAAACAACTAAAGGCGAAGGAGTCAAGTAAGGACTTTCCGAGGTCACTGAGGAAAAACAATCAGGGTTTTGAAATACCAGTATCTGACCAGGAGTAATGATACATTAGTGAGTTTCCTTCCCTTTGAGAAGCATTTATATTCCCCATTTCACCATTCAAGCACATACTGTTAGCTACGTAGAATTATCTACCACTGCAAATATGAATGCTTATCTCTCCCTATTGTTTTTTTCTTGCTGTCATTGCGACACCCAGCTGCTCTGAAAGTTGCTGGAATGGTGCTCAGTTACTTATCCTTGGAATTGATTTGTTTTTTATAGTTCATTCCCTTGCAGATTCATTCCAAGAACCGGCCCTTAGCTCTTGTGTCTTAAGATGTTATCTTTTTATACTATCTACTTTTCACAAGAAAATATAGCTTATTTTTGTTGTTTCGTAATTCTCTTTGGCTTCTTAGGTGGGAACTTTGGTTGGTTTTTTTGAAAAGTCAACAAACATACTATAGTATTGCACACCAGCATTTTTCTGGGAGAGCATTCTGCTTAAAATGAAATAAAATAAAAGGCAGAAGAGTCAAGTTGGGACTTTC
The DNA here is from genome assembly GCA_016801955.1 of Conus betulinus. Classification (NCBI taxonomy): domain Eukaryota; kingdom Metazoa; phylum Mollusca; class Gastropoda; order Neogastropoda; family Conidae; genus Conus; species Conus betulinus. The sequence continues at coordinate 10,779 of JADBJO010013285.1, forward strand.
TGATGTCACTGAGGAGAAACAATCAGGTTTTGAAATGCCGGTATCTGACCAGGAGTAATGATATGTTAGTGAGTTTCCTCCCCTTTGGAGATGGTCTCTCCCCTTGGAGACTAGTAGAAAGAAATTCGTGGAGAGCGTGGGCAGCAGAGAGTCCTCAGAAGAGAAAGCCCCCTTCAAGCAAGTGTTTCGGCCCTTAATCCTGACACTCTAGGGGGGTTGGGCCACACTCGGTTCATGACTCCGGTGTCCCTCTGCTGCCCCCTTTTTTTTTTTTCCCCATCTCGGGACGAGCCATTGCTGGGATTCGAACTATGCCCCTCTGGACATGCTCATTTTCCACTTAATGACTCGTGCACTAACCACTGAGCCACTGGGACACCTGATATTTGTAGGAAATTTAAGCCTTATGAAGTTCACTTTTTGTTCCCTTGACCAGATCCAGCTTGAACACTTGTCTGCTGCTTCTGCCA
>JADBJO010013285.1:13073-34604 GCA_016801955.1 Conus betulinus
GATGTGTCAGTCCAGAAAGGTGGCATCCCAGGCTTGGCTGGCTGTGTAGAACACGCCACAATGATCTGGGACGCAATCCAAAGAGCAAAAACAGAAAAGAGAGACCTGGACGTAGTGTGGTTTGATCTGGCAAACGCATATGGATCTGTACCCCATGAGATGATACAGTTGGCTCTCAGATGTACCATGTGCCAAAGAACATCTGCGACATGCTCAAAAAGTACCTCAATGCTTCTCAATGCGGTTCTCTACCAAGGAGTACACAACAGATTGGATCAACTTGGAAGTGGGCATTGCAATGGGCTGTTTCAATTTCCCCAATACTGTTCGTGTTGGCAGTGGAAGTCATCTTGAAAGCAGCAACAAGCAACGCAAGACAAACAGACCTTGGCGATGGATACAAGATGCCCCCTCTCAAGGCCTTCATGGATGACACTACTGTGATTTCATCCAGAGAAGGCGAGACACGTCATGTGCTGGAGAGCTGGATGACATAGTTGCCTCATCCATAATGAAGCTCAAGCCAAAGAAATCACAGAGTCTCTCACTGAGGAAAGAAAAAGTGGCCAAATCTGTGGTCTTCAGTGTTGCCAACCAGGCCATTCCAACAGTTTCAGAAGAGCCAGTCAAGAGCCTTGGAAGATGGTATGGTGATACGCTGAAAGACACACACAAGAGCAAAAGAAACCAAACAGATGTCGGAAGAAGGCTTGGAGACCATTTGACCAGTGTGGGCTCCCTGGCAAATACAAGGTCTGGTGTCTGCAGTTCATGCTGATACCAAAGCTCCTATGGCCTCTGATGATATACGACATCTGCACCAGTATAGTGGAGGCAATGGATTCCAAAATCAGCAAGTTCACAAGGAAATGGTTTGGTGTCCCACCCTGTCTGACTGACATAGCGCTGTACTGTCAAAGCTGAAACTACCACTGAATTCCATCCTGGAGGAATACAAAGCAGGGAAGATCAGACTTCAAAGCATGCTGGAGGACTCAGGGAGACAAGGTGGTAGAAGCAATCAAGCCCCAGCTGAAGACAGGCAGAAAATGGAAAGTTCAAGAGGCAATGGATTCTGCAAAAGAAAGTCTCAAGATCAGAAAAATAACAGGACACACACAGACCAACAGACAAGGACTGGGGGTGACCAAAACTGAATGGTGGTCAAAGACCAAAGGAAAAGCCAAAAGAGACATGATGATTCAGGAGATGAGAAAAGAAGAAGACCAAAAAAGACTCCAAAAAGCAGTCCAGCAGAGCCAGCAAGGGCAATGGACAACTTGGGAGAATGCTCTCCAAAGAAGTCTCACTTGGAATGACATTTGGCACATGGCCCCTCTCAGGATCAGCTTCATTCTCAGATCTGCATATGACCTGTCCTCAAATGCAAACCTGGTGAAGTGGGGGAAAAACAGACGATCCCTCATACCCCCTCTGCCATGGAAAACAAACAGTGGAGCATGTCCTTAGCTCATGTATAGTAGCCCTGGCTCAAGGAAGGTACACATGGGGGCACAACCAAGTGCTCAAAGAGATTGTACAAGTAGTCTGAGCTAGTACCAACACCACAAAAGGGAAAATCAGGACTCCAAAAGCACCCACAACATTCTTCACGGCAGGAGGCAGCGAATCATGGCCAAGAACAACAGTGCCACTCGGAACATGCAGGCAGAGTCTGCTGGACGGGGCAGATGACTGGGAGTGCACTGCAGACCTCCCAGAATGGAAGAGTCACCCAGAGATCATCAGCAAGAGTGGCATGAGACCAGACATAGTAGTCCACTCTCAGTCAACCAAGCAGCTGATCATGATCGAGCTCACGGTACCATATATGAGAACAGAATGGAGGCAGCTCAAATCTACAAGACTGAAAAGTATGCTGATCCGGCAAACGGCCTGAGGAGAGAAGGCTGTCAGGTCAAAGTCCTCACTGCAGTAATTGGAGCTAGGGGGGGGTTGTAGGAACGTCTGCATACAGCCTCATGAAACAGCTCTCAGTTGCAGGGAGGGAAAAAAAACCAGAGCCCTGAAAGCAATGGCAGAAGCAGCAGACAAGTGTTCAAGCTGGATCTGGTCAAGGAGGAACAAAAGTGAACTTCATAAGGCTTAAATTTCCTACAAATATCAGGTGTCCCAGTGGCTCAGTGGTTAGTGCACGAGTCATTAAGTGGAAAATGAGCATGTCCAGAGAGGGGCATAGTTCGATCCCAGCAATGGCTCGTCCCGAGATGGGAAAAAAAAAAGGGGCAGCAGAGGGACACCCGGAGTCATGAACCGAGTGTGGCCCAACCCCCCTAGAGTGTCAGGATAAGGGCCGAAACACTTGCTTGAAGGGGGCTTCTCTTCTGAGGACTCTCTGCTGCCACGCTCTCCACGAATTTCTTTCTACTAGTCTCCAAGGGGGACCATCTCCAAAGGGGAGGAAACTCACTAACATATCATTACTCCTGGTCAGATACCGGCATTTCAAAACCTGATTGTTTCTCCTCAGTGACATCAGAAAGTCCCAACTTGACTCTTCTGCCTTTTATTTTATTTTATTTCATCATTTTAAGCAGAATGCTCTCCCAGAAAAATGCTGGTGTGCAATACTATAGTATGTTTGTTGACTTTTCAAAAAAAACCAACCAAAGTTCCCACCTAAGAAGCCAAAGAGAATTACGAAACAACAAAATAAGCTATATTTTCTTGTGAAAAGTAGATAGTATAAAAAGATAACATCTTAAGACACAAGAGCTAAGGGCCGGTTCTTGGAATGAATCTGCAAGGGAATGAACTATAATAAACAAATCAATTCCAAGGATAAGTAACTGAGCACCATTCCAGCAACTTTCAGAGCAGCTGGGTGTGTCGCAATGACAGCAAGAAAACAATAGGGAGAGATAAGCATTCATATTTGCAGTGGTAGATAATTCTACGTAGCTAACAGTATGTGCTTGAATGGGTGAATGGGGAATAATAAATGCTTCTCAAAGGGAAGGAAACTCACTAATGTATCATTACTCCTGGTCAGATACTGGTATTTCAAAACCTGATTGTTTTTCCTCAGTGACCTCGGAAAGTCCTTACTTGACTCCTTCGCCTTTTAGTTGTTTTTTGAAGCAGAATGCTCTCCCAGAAAAAAAAAAAGCTGGTGTGTAATGCTATAGTATATTTGTTGGCTTTTCCAAAAAGCAACCGAAGGCCCCCCCTATGAAGCCGAAGAGAATTATGAAAACAACAAAATAAGCTACATTTTCTTGTGAAAAGTAGAAAGTACAGTATCTTTGCTGACTTAAAAAAGAGCAACTGAAAGTCCCACCCTAAGAAGCCAAAGACAATTATGAAACAACAAAATAAGCTACATTTTCTTGTGAAAAGTAGAAAGTATAAAAAGATATCATCTTAAGACACAAGTTCTGAGGGCCAGTTCTTGGAAAGAATCTGCAAGGGACTGAACTATAATAAACTAATGAATTCCAAGGATAAGTAACCGAGCACCATTCCAGCAACTTGGAAACTTTTTTTTTTTTTTTTTCTGTCCCAACCTCTGCGCCACCTCAGAGGCAGTGCACCCACGCCGCTCATTCCCAACACCCTGTCCACAGCCACGGCCCGGTCGTCGGCCCCGCCACAGCCCCAGCACAGGCAATCCACAGGCAGCAGTCAATGTCAAGTCGTCAAGAGGCAACCCACCGGAGGAGACACTGCACTGCTGCCGAGTCACTTCAGTGGTGTTCAGTGGCGCCTGTTCTGATCTAACATACGCAGGACACACACCACCTACTAAGCCCCCCTACTGACGACAATAATTGCTTAGTCGCGGAGCCAGCGTGAGTGAGCTCTCCCTCCGGAGGGCGCCACCACGTCCGTCCAACGACAGCCCCCATGGACTAGCCGATACCGGTGACCCCCCCGACGGAACCAAACCAAGGCCACAGACGTGGAGAGGACATCGAAACTGAGGTCACCATGAGAGCAGGGCATGAAGGGCCACAGAATTTGAGACTTTTTTTTATGCTGATCGATGAGAATGAGGATGATTATGATGATGCTACGGATTTCCATTTCGGTCTGAGACTACATGACAGGGCTGTACTCTACGCTTCCTCTCATAATATATCCCGGCGTCAACCAGGCCCGAGAGATACAGACACCTGCAGTGTTGGTCAGGAAAATTTGAGCAACACTCTCAGAAAAACGCATCCATTAAGTGGATGAAACTCGACTGTGTGGTCCCAGTCTTCCCAACTGAGTCCGCAGCAAACTCAACTCTGGGTTGGAGAGCCGGTCGGGGCAGAAAAACCCACATGACTTCTGATGTGATTCGAACCCACGACCTCCCAGCCGGGAGTCCGCGATGCTAACCACTTCGCCACGGCGGCTGGTGCAACTTGGAAACTTGACCAAAAAGGCAGAAGAGTCAAGTTACCACTTTCCGCGGTCACTGAGGAGAAACAATCAGGTTTTGAAATACCAGCATCTGACCAGGAGTTATATGTTAGTGAGTTTCCTCCCCATTGGAGATTGTCAACCCCTTGGAGACTACAAGTTTGCTGAACACTCATTTTGAGAAGCAATCATTATTACCCATTCACCCTCTCAAGCACATACTGCTAGTTAGACAGAATTAACTACCACTGCTGATATGAATGCTTATCTTCCCCTATTTCTTCAATCTAAGACATAAGAGCGAGCTTTGTTTATAACTAAACATTCCTTGCAGTCATTGCAACACCAAGCTGCTCTGTAAGTTGCTGGAATGGTGCTTCGTTACTTATCCTTGGAATTTATTAGTCTGGTATTATTTAGTCCCTCATGGATTTACTCCAAGAACTGGCCCTCAGCACTTGTGTCTTAAGTGGTTATCTTTGTATATTTTCTAATTTTCACAAGAAAAAAAGTAGTTTGTTTTACTCTTTCATGATTTTCTTTTGCTTCTTAGGTGGCACCTTTGGTTGTGTTATTTTTGGAAACACAACATACTACGGTATTGGATACCAGCCTTTTATTGGGATAGCGTTCTTCTTAAAACTGAAAAGACAGAGGAGTCAAGTTACCACTTTCTGCTGTCACTGAGGAGAGAAACAATCAGGTTTTGAAATACCGGTATCTGACAAGGAGTATATGTTAGTGAGTTTCCTCCCCATTGGAGATTGTCACCCCCTGGGAGACTATTAGCTTGCTGAAGGCTCATTTTGAGAAGCATTTATTATTCCCCATTCACCCTCCCAAGCACATACCGCTAGTTAGACAGAATTAACTACCACTGCAGATATGAATGCTTATCTCCCCTATTTCTTCAATCTAAGACATAAGAGCAAGCTTTGTTTATAATTTTATATATACTAGTCACATAAAGTTAAGCACATTGCACACAGGGGGTTGATTCATCCCTTCAAAAATTTTTTTTTTTTTGTTATGCGGCAACCAATGATGGAATCTCACAGCAGCAGTGTAATCCAGCCTGTGTCAACTGGTAGTGCGCACGAGGGTCTTGGTGACCTCGTTACCGCGCGGGATAAAAAGTGCAAAGTTGCGTGCGTTAACTGTGCCTGTTTTGCATCAAGCTTGCTGGCGACACAAGATGTGTAAAATGAAAAAAATTCTTTTTTTTTCCCGTGCAAGAGCAGTCTCTCAAGTGAGTTTTATGCCCCTTCTTTTGGCTGTTTAAGCGCGGGGTTGGTTACTGTCAGCCCTTTTCTCACCATGCCACCATGAAGAAAACTTAGCACCTTTGACAAAACCAGGGCGATTGCGTGGATACAAGATGGGCATTGCAAAGGCTGAAAGTGGCGCGACGACTTGGTGTGCATCATTCAGTTATTGTTAGACTGAATCAGCGTTTTAGGGCGACCAACAGCGTGAAGAGAGGCCACGGTCAGGTCGGCCTAGGCAGACTACTCCCAGAGAAGATCGTTTCATCATCGAGAGAGCAGGCCCTATTGCAGCGGGATACCACTTCCACCAGCATCCAAAGGCAGCTTCGTATGGCAAATAACACCATCCTCAGCCGTCAAGCCATACGAAACCGTCTTCACCACTTCGGCCTCAGATCACGTCGCCCAGCTGTTTGACCACGACTGCTAGCAGCCCATAGGCTGGCTCGCCGAGCTTTCTGCCATCGTCATGTGAGATGGAACCAACAACAGTGGTCCCAGGTCCTCTTTTCAGATGAGTCGCGGTTTAGTCTTGAACACAATGATGGCCGAACTAGAGTTTGGAGGCGTGTTGGTGAACGTTACATTGATGCAGCTGTTCGCCAGACCAGGGCCTTTGGGGGAGGATCTGTTATGGTATGGGGTGCCTTCAGCCTCCACCACAAGACACCACTCTACCATATGATGGAAACCTCACAGGCATCCGCTATCGGGATGAAATCCCTGGCGCCTTTCGTTGTTCCGACCATGCAACGGATAGGACCCATGGCAGTCTTCCAAGACGACAATGCTCGGCCACATAGGGCCCGGGTGGCCGAAAACTTCATTGTGCAGGCAGGTATCAACAGGATGATCTTCCCGGCGTATATAGTCCCGACCTCAATCCCATCGAGCATATGTGGGATGAGTTGGGGAGACGTGTGAAGGAGAACCATCCACCTCCCAGAGACCGCCAGGATCTCTTCCAAATGCTGCAACTGGAATGGCAGAGAATCCCTCAGAGGGTCATCAGAACACTGGTCAACTCGATGAGGTCGCTGCGTGGAATGTCTCGCCAATGGCGGTGGCCACACCCACTATTGAAATGATTTTGTGAACTGAACAGATTTTGCGAACTTTGATTTCGACCCATCCTCTGTTTAATTGTCTGTAAATCAACAACCATTCATTCGATCCCAATGAAATTCAATGTACGTTGGAACAAGATAATGAATTATATCTGTTCCCAATTTCAAAATCGTGGCTTTTATATTTTGGAAATTATGCGGGTACATGTAAACTGTGCTTAACTTTATGTGACTAGTATATATATATATATATATATATATATATATATATATATACATATATATATATATATACATATATATATATATATATACATATATATATATATATATATATATATATATATATATATATATATATATATATATATATATATATATATATATATATATATATATATATATATATAATTAGGGTTACAAAGCCACTCAGAATGCTAAAAGTGCTCAACCAAGTAGGGAGCGACATACCAATTTAAAATATGGTTTTAAAATGGAAAAAATGGTCTTATTGTTCCATTTTAAAACCATATTTTAAATTGATATATATATATATATAAGATATATATATATATATGCATATATATATATATATGGAAGAATTGTTAATCTGCACTTGTTTTCCCCCATATAATGTTATATATATATATATATATATATATATATATAGATATATTGAATTATAAACAATTGCTCTTATGTCTTAGATTGTAGAAATAGTTCCTGGAATGGTGCTCGGTATTTATCCTTGGAATTTATTAGTTTATTATTATATATATTATATATATATATATATATATATATATATATATATAGAGAGAGAGAGAGAGAGAGAGAGAGAGAGAGAGAGAGAGAGAGTGTGAATGTATGTGTGTATCTTTGTATATATACATGACTGAGAAACTGAAAGTGAGCACAGAAGTGGATAATAGGTTAGAAATCTAAGATTGCTCTTTTATTCAATATCGTTATCTTTTCTGATGATACCTCATGTAAATGAAAATTATGCATACAAAGAAGTGACTACTTAGAACGTTTTTGGAGGATCTTACTTTAAATTTCAAGGCAAGCAGGATGTCGTTCATAAGAGATTACGTCAAAAACCATCCACTATGTTGTTATTTCAAAAACACAACTTAACGAATATTCGTATAGAAATGACTCAGATTCTCTCTGATTTTATATTCTGTCCATTTGCTCAGCTTTCATTCTATTTAACTGGACTTGTAAGACTCGTATACCATTGCATCTTACATACATCATCTCTTAAAGGTTACTAAGTTACATTAATCATTTTTTTTTATTGCATATGTCATTTAAGGGATACAACTATGCACAGCTGAGCAATAATTATTCAAGTCTAAAATGTATTTTGACGATGCAAAACAGGTAACTCATGCAAACAGTGTCAACCATAAGAATGACAACAATTACCTTTTACATCATTTAACAGCTCACAAAATTGTTAGTTAAGAAAACTAAACAAAAACAGAAAAACAAAAAACAAAAACGCCATCAGTAATACTATTACGCGTAAACTTAACTAAATACATATTTATTTTTCTTTTAAAAAAAGTAAAAATTGTCTTTAAATTATGTTTACCAATAAATAGTGTCGTAGGAAAAGTAACAAAGAAATCATTACAATAAAGCATTACTTTAGAATGCCAAAGAGGCGATTCTTTGATATCAGGTATTAAGAATACTTAAAACAAAGCCATTAGTGACATTCATGCCATTGTTACTATGTAGGCTGTTAAAAATGCATACGTTTATTGATTCATGAGGTAAAGTGTCACACATAAAAAGATAATGCAAAAAATGACTAAAAAAAAAAATACACCTTATAAACATCTTTCTAAAAAAAAAAAAAACTACTACAGACTTTTGCACGGAAATTGATAATCCAGGATGTGTCTCATGCATGAACTAGTGGAAATGATTAGTATCCAGACTCTTTTTTGAAATTCAACAAAATATATTGACTGCAAATGTTTATGACAAACCTCGTGTGGTTTGGAAAAAAAAAAAATCATTACACTGAAAATTATGATACAAGTATTCACACTGTCACATGACATGGTATCTTTGCATTATAAATCACAGTGAATTTTCATGCAATTGAAAAGGAAAGTTTGGTACACACGTAAGCTAAATATTGTGGTGTGTTGTTTGCAACAAATCATATACGTGACACAGTCTGTTTTTTTTTTAGACTGGTTATTCAGAAAGTAAGAAAGCAAGTTTCACAAAATTAAAATGGAATAATAAAACAATACTTTTATATCATGCATATACATTTGAAAGACACTCCATTTTGCTAATTTAGCAAGAGATCATGGAAAACATTTGCATTTTATAGATGTCTTCTTTGAAAGGGAGTGAATTTGGCTGCATCTGATTTGATTCATATTCAATAGACGCTTTGGTTTGAACTTACATCTGTTATGTTATAGTTTTTTTTTTTAATGCATTGAGACAGATACTGTGATCGGGAGCCCATTGTTGGCACTGCTAATGGTTTGAATACAGAAGGAAAGCTAAGGAGAACTTCATCCTCAATTGAAGCTGTATTATTCCAGCGTCAAGATTTTCAACAAGGAACAGATGCTGGAATGAAACAGACAGAATGATTGAGTTCATAATATAATTCACAAAAATGTGCATTAACAAATGCAATATCAGTGCAACGTTTTCCACATTTGAGGTCTTTTAATTTATTTGACAATTTAATTATTATTTCCTTACACGGACTGTTTGCCTGGTATTGTTCATAATGTACGATGAAGAGAGATTTGTTGTTATTGTTACTAATAGAGCTTTAGCTGGTTTATTTTCTTTACATGATTAGCGATATCATTATGATATCACAGTTGTTACAGGTGTTGATAACTGTGGTAATGTAAAGATTGATTTAGCTGATGAGGTTTTTTTTAAGTCAGATATGTACACTAATGCCCCTCTCCCTCCCCTTTTTCAACACTAAAAGAAATACATTCCAAATTACTCTAGAAAAAGGGAAATGACAACAACAAACAAAAGTAACGTCTCATTCTGAGTTTTAATGAAAGGACTTATCAACATTTTGTCTAATGTATACAGTTTTTGATTTGTACTTCATACTTTATCATAGATGACAGGGGATCTGATATTTTTTGTTGCGTCTGTCTGTATGAGTGTTGTATCATTGTTTGTGTTTTTTTCCCTCTTCTCAATAGATCTTTCACCATGTTAAACAACGTCATAAACTCTGTGTGTGTGTGTGTGTGTGTGTGTGTGTGTGTGTGTGTGTGTGTGTGTGTGTGTGTGTGTGTGTGTGGGGGGGGGGGGGGGGGGGGGGGGGGGGGGTGTTAGTATTCATGTGTTTTCTTCTATTGATTATGCTGTTTATAAAGATATTCATTACTGAAGTATTGTAACAGAAAATGGTGTCCCTTGTTTATCAAAGGAGGGTGGTGGGTTAGAGTTATATTTCTTTTGTATGTGTTTATGTGTATAAACAGTTTTAATCTGTTTTATTTGTTGATTATGATAGTTGCAGAGTATCGGAATTAAAAGAAATATCTGAAAAGAAAAAGACGCCATTAACTGTATATAACTTTTTCATTCCTCTGCAAGTAAGTTTTCCTCTCTGTACAGCTCCATCATTATGGGAAACTGTCCCACTGTGGAGTCTATTCATTTGAGTATTTCGTTACGTGTGCTGTGGGCTTAATGACTCACAACAGAGACACACAGATTGACATGGGCTGAAGGTTGGTATGGCCTGCCTGTTTGAAGAAAGGAGTTGATGTCATGCAGGAAGAGTTGTGGTCAGGTCTCTGGCTGGTCTCTCTCTCTCTCTCTCTCTCTCTCTCTCCTTTTTGTGGCTTGAGATGTGCTCACTTTGCACGTGCACTGGGCACGCTGGTTGGAAGTGAGCTATTTGGCAGTCAGTTGAGTTGTGGCCATTGGTTTGGTATGTAACAATCTGGAGAGGCTTGTGTAGGACTGGTGTATAGTCAGTGTGTAGTGTCTCTGCCAGAGGAGTAGGTGAAGTTGAGTGGTCAGTGGGATGGTAGTAGTCCAGTATTGAGCTAATGGACTGATGTTTGTTAGTAAGTGCTGACCAAATAGGGGTAGGCCTCCAAGTCTGTGTGACTCGCCTGAGATCCTGTGGATATTCTCAGTTTCAGTGTCCTGCCTTACCAGTTCTTGGACAAAAGTTCAGTGGCAGTGTTTGTCTGGTAACTGTTTGTCCACAGAACACCACCCCCATTTTTCCAAGTGATGCCTTAATTTAGAGGCTCTGAGCCAGAGTTCCTTTGGTGGTGTGAGAGGCCAGCTACCAGAGGTGGACCCTACAGCCAGCAGTGCCTGCGACTTGGCCTTCCTTAGCCACAGTCCAGTGGCACCTCCCATCAGTTGCTGATCCAGTCCTGTACTTGGGTGCCCCCTGCAGATCTTCATCACACCTGAATACCTTGTGACCTGTTTGCAGACAGAGAGGTGCCCCAAGAGCATGTCCAATAGCTGAGGTCCGGTCGACCCCTGATTGAGCCTGGGTGAGGCAGAGGGAATCCAGCCACTCACTCAGGTGCTCCGTGAATTGTCTAGGGCCTGGTGAGGTATCGCGCGTGTTCAACAGCTGCCCTGTTTGTAACAGGGGGGGGTAGCGAGGAGCACCTGCACCAGCCACCCACCCTGACACCTGTTCGTATGGTGTGAAGAGGAGAGATTGACCAGTCATGTCTTGGCACAGTCAGTATTAAGTATTGGCAAAAGTGTGGTGCCCTGCATGATTCCCTTTAAGAGTTGATAATGGTCAAGTAATGGGACAGTGGATAACACTACTGGAAATCTGTTGTCGTCTGCATCTTTGTCATAGTCCTCATTTTTGTTGTCATCTTTATCTTTGTCATCTTCTTCAACCAAATTATCACCAATAATCAGCTGCATTTAAAAAAAAAAAAAGAAAAAGTTGTGTTGTTGATACATACCACTTTGCACACACACACACACACACACACGCACACGCACGCACGCACACACACACACACACACACACACACACACACACACACACACACACACACACACACACGTGTAACATTTGAGTTTGAATTTCCTTGCAACGTAGATTATTTCACATGGAGATTTCATACTTATAAAAAAAGGGTACCAACACTCCCTGGGTGACATCATGAGCTCTCAAAATTAGGTAACCACATCTGTAACAAGTCAGAATTGTCAACCAGCACACCATCCCCTCTCTCATTCACACTCTTGTACAAACTGTACAAACACACGCCCCATCCCCACCCCCCAGCCCCCGGCCTTCTCCACCCCACCCCTACCCCTGAATATTCACCACCTACAAGCAGACAGTCGTGCGTGCAGCTAGCAAATGATGCAATTATCTTAAACAGCGCATTGTCAGTTGGCATGTGCTGATATAGGCGCTGCAAAACAAGCGTAGTTTAGAGCATTAGAAATTGTTCCATTCCACAGTAGGGAGTGGGCGATCTCCCGGAAATGTAAGTTGAAAATGTATTTCTCAATGTTGAATCTATGCACTGATTGTATGTATACCATGTGGTTTAATAGTATAACTGTAGGCCAATACTTGGTGACATCTATCAAGATGATAAATGAGTATTCTGTTGTGATAGTTTGTTTGCTACCATGTAGTAAAAGCTATTACAATGCCTGAATAAGATTCTTTGCTAACAGTCTGACCACCATACTTTGTGTCCAATCTGACTTTTGCCCATATGCAATTTCATATATGTTAACCTTTTCACGACGCACCATGCCATAGTGATGGTAACTCAGTCGACCCATTCACAACGACCTTTTCCCGGGGTGATGGCAATGCTGCTGTACTTGCTGGACGTGCTGTGCCTCCATGGCCGCACAACTCTCTTGTCTACAGTCTCAGGGATGCAGCTGCCTGGATATTTAAAACGGGGTTCTAACCACTGGAAGTATACAAGCACTAGCGATGACCTTTGAGACCCCAGAGTAGTCCAAAGAAAGAGACCCATCTGGCTCTGGGAATTTCAGCAAAAGGCACATGTGGAATTTTCTGTTTCGCCAATGTGTCTGGTTCAGCAAGGTGGTTCAGAGGATGAGGGGGGGTGAAGGTGTACAAGTTTATCGAAAAGAATCTGAGCTTGATTTATTTGCTCTGTGTATTTAACAGTTCTATACGTTGTATCGTCTGGAGCCAAAACAGTGAAAACTGTGTACAGTGTGCAATGATTTATTTTCTTTTTTTTTAATTGGATTACACATGTTAAATACCTCAGGCTTTCTCTGTGTCTATTCAAAGTAGAGCGAAATTTTAGGCCCATTTCTTCCTCATTTGCTGTTGTCAAGCTAATCAAGCAAACGTAAAGCAAGATTTTGTTCTCCTACGTTTTAGTTATGTTGCTTCCGTAACTGTAACGTTGCTAATTTACCCAAAATATATTCAAGTCTATACTCATTGCAAAGCTCGCGTTTACCCTTCTTATTGATGTATAGCAATTGATTGTTACTTTATATTAGGGGATGTAAAACAAAATTTTTTAAATGTGAAAATCACGCATCTCCAATGGTTGTTGCATGTGCAGTGCACTTGGCTGCAGAAAAGTGACTTTGCTCTGCCGCACCCATCGTGAAAGCATTAAGATGATAACTATATGAAAATTCTGATAGGAGAAACAGTATGCCTGTACTAGGTGAAAATGTTAAGTTGAAGTTGATTCATGGATACTGGTGATTGTTGGGCTGCTTTGTAGTGTGCGACTCTTAAGTCTACACTACATGTGTGCTTTGGCTAAGTGTGTTCCGAACTACTGCAATTCAATTCATAAAAAAAACTGAAGTTATTTGACTAAACTTGTTTAGCATTATATTACTGTCTACTACCCTTTCTTAAACTCCACTCAAAATTTAAGCAACACTGGAGATTGATAGTTATGGCAGATATATTCATGTTAGCCTAATCTTTTATTAGCTGACATCTCACATATTCTCTGGAAGCCAGAGGGCAGGTGTGTGAACTCAACAAGCCCAGACCCTCAGCTACCTAACTACAGACCAGGTTCTGTTTGTCCAAGAACCTGGGACCATACCTACCCTGGGCAAGCCTGGTAGTGAAGAAACACCACAGCCCAGCAATTGAGCAGCAGGTCCATAGAAGTGAATTATTCACCAGCAACAAGAGAGAGATAAACTGTCCTCTCTGACATCAGATAAGTTCTGATATTCCAAGTGAACTCCAACTCAGCTCACCCAGAACTTTTCCTCCCTTAATGATAAAACAGTGAGAACCAAAACTCAGCCTGAAAAGACTGTGTGAAATTAATTTGAATATTTCACCCTTGTATAAACTAGTGAAGTTAATGTGTGAAAGTGCACGTTACTTGTGTCAGTTCTTTGTTGTTCAGTCAGTATTGAATGTTTGAACTCCTCTCTAATTCTGTCTCCCAGAGCTACAAGTACTTTTAAGAGTATGAGCCTGAGGAAACCTGTCCCTGATCCACTATTGAGTACTTTAACAATCCCGAGAAACATACAAATTTTCTTTGATGACTGGTACTGGAAAGTTGCTTCTTCCATTACTAAAAAGAGAGGGTGGAAGTGAAATTTTAACATAACTGTATATGAGAAAATATTCCAAGTCCTTCCTCTAGAGGACACACTGACCCACCCCCAACTCACGTCACAGCATCTTACCAATGTAATTTAAGTACATTTTCACTCCATCTCTATCCATGTACCATCAGCAAATAAAATAAAGCAAGATGGAGAAGCTAGCAATAGACTAAAACCGCTGTTGGAATTAAAGTATTGTTCAGTACATCAAACAGGACTTTCCATAACAAGTCAAGTTGCAGCTTTTCGGTTACTCTACACATCAGAAAAAATGAAAACAAAAGCTATTTATACTTTGAAATACTATGAAATAAGATCATCAAATATAAAGAAAATACCATGAAATATAACCCTTATGCATCTTCGTGACAGCTGAACTTTTTATAATCAAAATATTTTTCTTTCCGAATGAACTGTCGTCGTCTGTTTTAACATCCGAAAGACGACGATGAAAAATATGGCTGAAATGTATGAGAGGTATGTTTACACTTTGTATGAAAACAGCATTACACCTAGTATCCGGGATGACACATCTACGGTGATGCGACTTCTCGGGCATCTAGGTCGTTTGCTAGAGATTACTACACGTTTGAAAACTCTCTCTCTCTCTCTCTCTCTCTCTCTCTCTCTCTCTCTCTCTCTCTCTCTCTCTCTCTCTGTGTGTGTGTGTGTGTGTGTGTGTGTGTGTGTGTGTGTGTGTGTGATCACTCAACTGGAAAAATTAGAGAAGAATAATTTTGTTCATTTGCTTTGGCAGATTGTTTACAAGTATTATAAACAGGAAATGATAGAGTTCTTTTGATAAATACAATATTTTCCAAACATCAAGCAGGATTCAGATAATATCATTCTACTTTAAATCGTATTTTTGTGTTGAAGTTATTAAGTAATGTTCATTTTAGGAATTAGCAAAAATTGTTTTGTGCAGTCATTGATTTTAAAATGGCCCTGCATTACATCTGGAGGCAAAGGTTAAACTGCTACAGTAGTTCTAACCAACATTGTTAATATGTGTGACAAAAATAGTCTTATGTGTTTCCTAATGCAAAATAATCTAATTTTCATGGGTGTTGAACAACGAGAAACTCTTTCTTCCGTTCTATTTCCACTATATCTCAGTGACGTAAAGGATGATAGTTGAAAGAATGCCTATCATTATGTCGCTACTAGTGAAGGATGATGAACGTTTAAATGTCATACATTGTTAATACAACGACTGCAGCCTTTTCTTTTTGTCTCTGTTTTTGACCCGTTGGAGAGTGTGGGGCACTGACTAAGGTGACCAACAATGGCTGGTTCCTAATCTCTCATTGAATCTATCCAGACAGATTGGCTGGTAACAAACTCAAAGTCTTTACTTCTGGTCGAAGAATTGCATATTAATCTTCATATAACCGTCACAGCTGTTCCAACAGACACATGAATTATCCACGCTCTACGACCACTCCCTCAAATCACATTCCAGTCGCATTTTTTTCAGACTCTCAAGCCCAGCTGGTTCACAGCTCATCGGACAGAAAGTTCGACAAATTTTGGCAGGTCAGTCGATCAACGAACATAAATTATTCTAACTCATTCAAGACTCATGATGCAGAGCAGTCAATCAAAGTGCATCAAAGTTTTAAGAGGGATACAGAACAGTATCATTAGACTACATAGACAATTAAAGTGCTTGGAATATTGAACAAACAATTTCTAGAATCTTCTTACACTTTTGGCACACTACTCTTGATGTTGAAAGAAACTTCTAGAATCATTACATACTCTGTGTACTTCACGTGAAACTTTGCACATCTACAGCAAACTCAAAATACGTAGATCCCAACAAAAAGCAATAAGAAATAAAGTTGATTGGTTAGTAAAATTTAGCTACTGGTGCTTTTATATGTAGATGACACGCCTTTACTGGGGCAGTCTAGGGACAATTTACAAAAGGCTGTGATTTATGAATGTTGTGAAGTTTGGCAAACTTGATGTAAATACAGACAAAAGAAATGTGTTAATATTTGACAAAAATTTAAGTTCAAACAGTTTAAGTCAGATTGAATGATAATAAATAAGTGTTGTTACCAACCAAAAAAAAAACTTCTTACTAATTTAATCGGCATCACATCATCACTATCACCATCATCATTATCACTATCATGATTACTACTATCATTTTCATTAATACTGATATTTTACTATTATGATCATTACAGTTATTGTTCTACTGTCATGATTTAAAACTATTATATTTTACTTTTATTGTTAATATTATCATTATGCATGAGTATATTTCTTACAATTCAACTCACCATCTTCCTTTCTCTGAAATCATTACTTCTATCATTTCATGATTATGATTATGAAAATAAGCACTTTCTAGATTCTATCTTTCTATTTTTTCCAGTGATCTTGTCATCTTTATCCTTCCTGTCCCCCCTCTCCTCTCCTTCTCTTGTCTCTCTCTCTCTCTCCCTTCTCTCATTATGCTGTGATTCTTATGTTACCACCACCCCCACCACTACTACTACTACTACTACTACTGCTGCTGCTGCTGCTACTGCTTTCATTATCATCATATTATCATATTATTACTATTTTCATTAGGATTATCAGTATCATTAATATTTTAGTGGTAGTGGTAGTATAAGTAGCTGTAGCAGTAGTAGTAGTAGTAGTAGTAGTAGTAGTAGTATCAGTAGCAGTAGTAGTAGAATTAGTATTATTTTAATTGTTATTATGACTATTCTAAATTTCAAAAAGGAGTGACTGAGAGCGGAAAATCAAGCAAAATTTGGAAAGAGAGGTGGTTGGTGACCGCCAAGGACACGGACAAACAGATTACAGGACTAGACACAATGCATGTCCACCTCTGGGTCTTCTTCAGGTGAAAACAAACAATATTCAGGACAGTGACAAAAACAAAAAACAAAAAACATGCAGGCACTTAGCATGTGAAATAATCTACATTTCAAGACACTTCAAATTCAAATGTTACGTGTGTGTGTGTGTGTGTGTGTGTGTGTGTGTGTGTGTGTGTGTGTGTGTGTGTGTGTGTGTTAGGTCTTCAGTTTAACGTCTATACACATTATGTGATATTAGACGAATCTAATCTATAAGAATAACATTAACAGCAACAGCAAAAAATGGATAACTAACTATAAAACATCGAAGAATAACCGGTCATAACAAGGACGTTACTAAAACACCAGTTCCCATTTTACAAAACAGAAAACATAGGACTTTATGAAACAGCAATTTTACACATTAGTGATAAATCGGTTACAACTGTATCCATAGAACAATTAGGCAGAGGTGGTAGATGAGGTTTTTAACTGCTTGCAGTGGAAAAGTATGTGGGAATTAGTTATCATTTCACCACAAAGGCACGTTATATTTTTGCAAAACTTTGTCTTAAAAGCATTTAGTTTGATCTTATATATTAGCGAATTATGATCCAAGAAAACGGCAAACTACATTGATAAAAAGAATGAAGTGTGTCAAAGTTTAATAGCTGGTTTATGCGTGTATCAAGAGAACATCCCGAATTCTGTTTTTTTTTTCCTAAAATGTTTCCAGCATGCATTTTCTAGAAGACTGTATCCCTCATGGACAGACAATGGGATACTGATAACCTCCAACCCACTAGTATTTTTTCGCTCTGCTGCTCTGTCTACTCTCTCATTAAACTGAATCCCACAATGAGAAGGAACCCAACAGAAACTAATTCTTGTACCCCTAATAATCAAGAAATGTATTAGGTGATGATATCTGTAATCAGATCTTGTCTTACTATAGGGTTTGTTTTACTTAGGGCGAATAAAACCGCCTTTGAATCGACACAAAAGAGGATTTGGAATATTGGATTTGAAAAGTCAAGTAGAAAATACAAAGCCATTAGAATGGCAGTTAGTTCTGCTGTAAAAATATATCTGTTTTTTTTCCAAGATAATAAGATTTTTCAATTTTCAAAGAAGGAATTGTAAATGCAGCACCTGCTTCTTTGGTATCCAAAAGAGACCCATCTGTATAAATTTTAAGATGAAAGGGATACGAATTTTCAATATACTCTTTTACTATTTGGCCTAACAGGTTTTCATTGTCACTTTTTTCATTGACGTATGGCTTATATCAAATGATGCTCTTTTAAGTTCCCATGGCGGGCTGGGAGATGCGGGAAGTTTATGTCGATTTATATCGTTGAAGTTAACTTTTGACTCACTGAACAGATCTGAAGTGAAAGTTCCAATAGTTGTGAGTGAAAAATGGATTTTGCCCTTTTGGGGAAGCTAATGTCAGATCTCAAACTGACTTCGTTCTCAACGTTGCTGTCACGTGTTGAAATTCGTAGGACATATTTTGCAACAGCAAGCCGTCGATGTTCATCTAATGGTAATACTCCTACTTCGTTATATGTTCCCAAAGATGATGCATGATACGGCACACCAAGAGCCAGTTTGAAAGCTTTGCAATCCAAACTTTGCATCTTATTAAGTAAAGTTTTTGGAGCACTGAAAAAGGCTTCCTGCCCATAAGAGAGTCTAGAACGTATCAGTGACAATGCAAGCTGTTTCAGTACATTAGCATCTTGGCCCCAGTTTTGTTTCTGTATAACTTTTAAAAAGTTAAAGCTTTTTCGAGCCTTTGTTAATAAATATTGTATATGATAATTCCATGACAATTTTGAAGTAATGTATACTCCGAGAAATTTCACCATTTGTTTGTATGCTACTAGTCTCGCCATTTATTTGAAAAATGGGTAATTCTGGTGGATCTGGCCCACTATTAAAAAGTAGAAGATTTGTTTTTTCCAGTGATAGCATTAATCCATTCTCCTTCATGTAGTTACTTAGTTTATCGAGTTCCAGTTGATATAATTTTTTAAATAGTTAAGCTGTCTTTTGGGAGTTTTCCTTTCATAGTAACTTTCATCCACATAACTATGTCATCTGCATATTGTACTAGGACAACTTTATTCGATACAGACTGTGGCAAATCATAGAGCAAAATATTGAATAAATAAGGGGCAATAACTGACCGCTGTGGGATTTCCATTTTAGGAAATCGTAGTGTGGAATACTTGTTGCCAACATTTGTCTGCATGCTTCTTTCAGATAAAAAGTTCTTAATATAACCATATATATTTCCAGAAAGACCAATACTTTTTAGTTTGTATAGTAATCTATCATGCCACACGTGATCGTAGGCTTTCTTTATATCAAAGAATGTGGCCAGTATATTTTCCTACGAGCAAACTGATGTTTAATCTGCGTAGTCAGTTTAACTAAATGGTCAACTGTACTTCTCCCCTTCCTAAAATCAGCTTGGTTAGTGGGATAAACTTTTCTTTTATCACAGTAATGAATTAATCTGTTAGAAGTATCTTTTCTAGCTTTCGATGCTCCCAGGATTCACCGAAAGGGGGAGAGAATGATGAATCTATCATCGGTGCTCAACCAATCACGACTGCAAATCCCAAACGGACTACGAACATGGACCAAATGGAATATCCATGTGTCTGTGGAAAGCGTTTCGCTACCACCCGTGGCATGAAGATCCACAGAACAAAGATGGGATGTGTGAAGACTCATCTGAATGAGCAGCAGCGCACTGCACTGCATCAGCAGATAAGACGTCGGAAGACCAAGGCCAGGATTTAAACCACAGTGCCAAGGACATCCACGCTGTTGGTTCGGATGAGGAATTTGCACAGGCCCTCGATGCCAGGCGCCTGAAACTCAGCCTGCCACGAGCAAAACGAGACTGAAGATTGGGAGAAACTGGATGCAAAAATTGTCCAAAGACTCGATGCACTGATAGGGAAAAGCACCCTGGAACATAAACTAGCCACATATGGGGACATTGTGTATGCCACATGTAGAGACGCCTATGGAGCAAAACTACCCAAAGAGAAAACACCTCCAAAGAAATCCAGACGCCAAGAAGAGATGGACAAGATCAGGGTCCAAAAGAAAAACCTCAAGAAGCAAATGAAGACCGCACTTCGAGCTGAAAAACAAGGCTTGGGAAAAACTCTGGGAAGACCTGAAAGCAAAACACAGTGCCCTCAGCAAAGCAGAATCTGCGAGGGAAGAGGAAGAGCAAAAAGAAGAAGACACAAGAGCGTTTCTTCAGAGACCCCTTCCAGTTTGCCAGAACTCTGTTCGAGCAGCCAAAATCTGGGACCCTAAGTGTGGACAAAGGAGTTCTTGAGCAGCATCTGAGAAAAACATACTCTGACTCAGAGCAAAGCACCACTCGACATTCAAAGGTCTGGTGTGGCCAACCAACCCTGAGGAACAGTTCAATGACAAGCCTCCAACGTTGGCGGAAATCAAGAGGTGGTCGACAAAGCCAGAGCCAAATCATCACCAGGCCAAACGGAATACCTTACCAGCTGTACAAGAAATGTCCCAAGGTGCTGGAGTGGCTCCACAGGCTGCTGCGATCAGCTTGGAGAAATCGGAAGATCAGCGGCCAGTGGATGACGGCAGATGGTGTGTACATCCCCAAAGAGCAAAACTCAAGTGACATCAGCCAGTTCAGGCCAATATCACTACTGAACGTCGAAGGGAAAATCTTCTTCTCTGTCATGGCAGCAAGGCTGACCAAGTACCTCATGGAAAACAAGTACTTGGATGTGTCAGTCCAGAAAGGTGGCATTCCAGGCGTGGCTGGCTGTGTAGAACACGCCACAATGATCTGGGACGCAATCCAAAAAGAGCAAAAAACAGAAAAGAGAGACCTGGACGTAGTGTGGCTCGACCTGGCAAACGCATATGGATCTGTACCCCATGAGATGATACAGTTGGCTCTTAAGATGTACCATGTGCCAAAGAACATCTGCGACATGCTCAAAAGAAGTACTTCAATGGCTTCTCAATGCGGTTCTCTACCAAGGAGTACACAACAGATTGGATCAACTTGGAAGTGGGCATTGCAATGGGCTGCGCATTTCCCCAATACTGTTTCGTGTTGGCAATAGAAGTCATCTTGAAAGCAGCAACAAGCAACGCAAGACAACAGACCTTGGCGATGGATACAAGATGCCCCCCCTCTCAAGGCCTTCATGGATGACACTACAGTGATTTCATCCAGAGAAGACGAGACACGTCACGTGCTGGAGAGGCTGGACGACATAGTTGCCTCATCCAGAATGAAGTTCAAGCCAAAGAAATCACGGAGTCTCTCACTGAGGAAAGAAAAGTGGCCGAATC
>JADBJO010013285.1:39576-53210 GCA_016801955.1 Conus betulinus
TAAACTTTTTGTTTCCTGGCCCCAACTTTGCTTATAACTTTGAGCAGATTAAGAGATTTTCTTGCTTGATTTATTATATGTTCCAAGTGAAAATTCCAAGAAAGATTTGACATAAGATGCACACCAAGGAATTTAATCTCAGAAGTGTAGCTCAATGCAGTATTATGTACTTTGAAGTTAGGAGTATTGTGAGCAGACCCTCCTGCATCAAATAACATCATACGGGATTTTTCAGCCGACAGGCATAAGCCATTATCAGACATGAAGTTCGCAATGTTGTCTAACTCTCTTTGATATATACTTCTAATGTAATGAACAGATCTTTTTGATGTGTTCTTTTTTAATGTGGCGTTCAACCAAGCAGATGTCGTCCGCATACTGAATTAAGCTAAGTTTTAATGCATTTAGGTAAATCATTAGTTAAAATATTAAAGAGAAGTGGGGCGATCACAGAGCCTTGAGGGATACCCATCCCTCATGTAAGAAACAAATATGCTATCATTATTGCTGCCTCTGCTGTTATGGTGATGATGATGATGACACACACACACACACACACAAGATGGCGACAGCGATCAGAAGCTAAACGTCGGGTCTGCTAGCTTATAGCATTTCTGCAGGCTCTGTCTCAGAAATGACCAAAACTAGGAGCCAGGGAGGTCTTCTTTCGTGCCCGGTACGAAATGCAAGTCAAGAAAGAAAGACAAAACCAAGTAAGTCGGCGTTTCGAGAATGTTCAAATCTGAAGCGAACCGGTCAACAGACAAATGCTGGCATTGGAACGGACAGCACCGATGAAATTCTGAATCTCAACTCCTTCACTTCTTATGCCACGAGTGACGTGAAAGAAGAAATCGGTGAGTTGAGAAAAGTAATTGAAACATTATGCAAAAAAAAAAATAATATGCCTCGAAGATACGGTACGTGAGCAAACCAACACCATTGCTCAGCTCACAACCGTAAAGTGCAATTCAGAACCACGTTCTAAATTTGTTCAGACCGATGCAGAACAGAAAATGGTAAAGGAGAGCGCGAAACACGACCTTACCTACGCTCAGGTGACCGCACAACGCAAGGTTTCAACATCAAACAGGAAAGAAAAAGAAGAGGATAAAAACCTAAAGCCAAAAGAACGATCTGGAACACAGAAGCCAGTTTCTCATGACGTCAATCCCATGATAGCGTCATCGCGTCACAGACTGCTCAGAATCGAACAAACAAAAGACACAACTTGGAAAGGAAAGTGAACAAAGCTAAGGAAGATCTCCCAACTGTTCTCGTCCTTCATGATTCTGTTTTGAACGGTGTGAAATGCCCCCGACTTGGTCGATCTTATGGTTTCAAAACCGTTTCCCAAAAAAATCCACCACTACAAAGGACTTACTGCCCACGCTGAGACAAACCTTGTCGTCAATGGGTACAGAAGTTGATGCAATTGCAATTGTTATTCATTGTGGTCTCAATGATATTCAACAAAAAGACGTTGCATCCTCTAGCAAACTCTTTGCGGACACCATTAAAACCATCGCTAAAGAGCATTCACATGCCAGCATTGTGATCAGTAAAGTGGCTCCTGTTTCTAACCCCGAAATAAACATAAACCGCGAAATGTTCAACGCGGTCATAAACTCTGAACTATTCAAAGTTCCCAAAGTGTCCATCATCAGCCATGAGAATCTCCTTGCCAGCCCCAGAACACTGAAAGACGGAGTCCACCCGAACCAGAAAGGAGCCAGTGTACTTGCTGTAACTTAGGGCGACACGTTCATCAGCTTTTCTGGAAGAAACCCTCTGGCAGCAAGTCCAGGAATTCCGGTCTACATCGATCTTCATGGAGAACACGATACCTCCCTCCAGTCTTCTCGTCACACAGATATCATGATCTACCCTTTTTCTCCTGTACCAGGGCCCTGGCGGAACTTCTATGATGTTCTACAAGACTGGTGAATGATCTTCATAAAAAGTTAACAACACCCTCCGTCAAAAAAGTCAGTAGTTGTGCTATAATGTCTAGCGACTGAAATGATAACCTGATCGTCTTTGTGATACATATTTGCCTAGTTGCCATTTTGATTTTTTTTTCTAGCCTGCAACATCGCATAGTTTCCTCAATTTCCCTTTTTTTTTTTTTTTTTTTTTTTTTTTTTTTTTTTGGTGCGTTACATATTACCTTCTTATTCCTCTTCTAGGCCTTGCCTTTTGTAAAAGTGTTCTCTATTGCGTTACTGTTTACTGACTAGTTCATTGTTGGGGAATCGTCTTATTTTTCATTTGAATAATCTTCATTTTGCAATTGTGCCTCCCTTGAATGTCCATTGTAAAATTTTGATGGCAAAGAAGACTGACATTAATATACTACAATGGAACTGCCGGTCGATTAACAAGAATTTGGTAAAATCTCAACAACATCTTGAAGCCCAGCTCCTACATGGTCCTTATTCTTCAATCACTAAATGTGTCTAAAAACGACTTGCCACGGCTGGATCGTTTCTTTTACCCACCTGTGTACAAGAAACTAGTGACAATGAGAAAGTCTCTGCAGCCATTTATATAAATGACCAGTTATTTTACCATCCCCTTCAGTCACCTATACCTGCTGGCACCTCAGACTTGTATTCTTGTGCAGCTTCTGTTCACTTTGACAATTCTCTAGTCTTAAACATTGTCTCTGTGTACTTCCCAAAAGGAGTCATTGATAGCAATTCAGACTGGCTACATAATATAAACTTTCAAAGTAGTAAATGGTTAATTGCAGGGGACTTTAATGAACATGCTCCTTTCTGGGATAGAACTTGCACGAAAGTCAGTTCAAACCGTTTAGTGGAGAACATATCAGACTCTCCACTCGTCCTGTTAAATGATGGAAGTATCACGAGACTGTCTGATATCCCTAGTCACAGATCATCTGCAATCGACTTGTCTTTAATCTCCCCATCTATGGTCCCGAGCTGTACATGGCAAATTTATGATAACACTTTAGGGAGTGATCATATTCCCATAGTTATTTCTCTGAGAGGATTTGTAGTGAGCCAAGATGACAGTAAGGATAAAATCCCAAAGTTTGATTACAAGCGAGCTGACTGGGCCAAATTTCAATCTGTGCTATCTTCATATGACGTCAATTCTTTTGATAAATCTGACATAGAATATGTACAGTCATTTTACTATCTCACTACTGCACGCAGCCGGTGAGGCAATTCCGATTCTTAGTCAATCAAAATCTCTCAAACACACGGGTAAAGTGTGGTGGACAGAATCTTGCAGAAACGCTGTTGATAAAAATAAAAGCACGTTTAAACTGTACGCAAAAGTAAAAAAGATAAAAGGGAGCATACCAGTTAAAACTGCCAAGAATCATAGGAATAAAGTAATTGAAAATGCTAAACGCGAGTACTGGTCATCATTTTGTTTTAATGAAATAAGTGAACATAAAGATATCAATAAAATTTGGAAAAAGATCCATGAAATGAAAAACGGAATCCATTTACCTGCATATCCAATCATAATAGGAACTGAAAAATTTCCTTCGGCATATCAAAAAGCAGAATCATTTGCTGACATGTTTTCCAAAAACAGCTCCTTCTGTAGTTTATCAGACAAATGCAGAGTTATGAGGGAAAACCAATCTAACGAAGAAATGTACGCTGATCCTGACGAAAATAATGATCATTATCTAAATACTGATATTACTTTTCAGGAATTACACTCTGCTATTTCTTCATTGTCTAATAAGAAAACGTCTGTTGGTTTAGATGCCATTTCTAATGAAATGTTAAAACAAATACCACAAAATTTTTTTTACTTTTACATGAAATTATCAATAAATGTTGGATTGAAGGGAACATACCTTCCATATGGAGAGACTCAATTATTGTTCCCGTTTTAAAGAATGAAAAAATCAATGACAAACACAAATAGCTATCGACCTATAGCTCTCTTACATCTCATGTCTGTAAACTAATGGAGATAATTGTTCTAAACAGATTGACATACTATTGTGAAAAAAATGGCATTATCCCTGCAAACCAGGCTGGTTTTAGAAAGGGCAGGTCTACTATTGATCATCTTGTAAAGCTAACTACGCAAATTAAACACCAGTTTGCTAGAAGGCAAAACGTTCTCGCCACATTTTTCGATATCAACAAGGCATTTGATCAAGTTTGGCATGATAGGCTTTTATATAAATTAAAAACTATAGGTCTCTCTGGTCATATTTATAAATTTTGTTAAAACATTCCTGACCAACAGAAGTATTCAGACAAGAATTGGTCATACTTATTCATCCAAAAGATTACTAGATATGGGTGTGTGTGTGTGTGTGTGTGTGTGTGTGTGTGTGTGTGTGTGTGTGTGTGTGTGTGTGTGTGCGCGCGCGCGCGCGCGTGCACGTGTGTGTGTGATGTATATTATTTTTCCTAGAGTATTTGTTTGTACACGTGTGCTCCTGTGTCCCTGTATTCGTGAGAGAGAGCGTTATCAAAACTATCAGTGGGACTGATTTATGATTTCTCTTCTGACATTTTCTTCACTGCTGCTCGTTACTGCGTAGTTTTTCAGGCGAGTGTTTTATAGATGTCTCTGTGTGAGTGTGTGTGTGTGTGTGTGTGTGTGTGTGTGTGTGTGTGTGTGTGTGTGTGTGTGTGTGTGTGTGTGTGTGTGTGTGTGTGTTTCAGCGCGTCAGTTTACACACACACACACACACACACACACACACACACACACACACACACACACACACACACACTCATATAGATATAACATGTACATACATATATATATATATATATATATATATATATATATATATATATATATATATATATATATATATATATATACATATGTATTCCACCCATCTATGTATATGTATGCATATATGTGTGAGAGAGAGAGAGAGAGAGAGAGAGAGAGAGAGAGAGAGAGAGAGAGAGAGCATATCTGATTTTTAAATTGTAATAGAATATAAGCACCCATGCTTTCACTGGCATGCGCCTATCCACTTCAAGTGGCTTTGTATCATTGTGGTATTGCTGTTTTACATTCGTCGAAAATACCTGTAATGCCAGGTGGATTTCGTTTCTTGTATTCAAAGCTATACTTTATTTGTTTCGACCCATGAGTTTAAGCCATTGTTGTATTTAGTGTCAAGCAGAATTTCCTCTTTTTCCTCCATGAGTATCTTTGGGATTGCTGTTCATCTTCAGTAGGATGTAATACTGAACAAAGCTGAGTTTCAAATTAAAGTTATGGTAAAAAAAACTCTCTTTGGGTGCATAATAAGTACACATCAACGAGCCTCGCTGAACACCTTCAGAGATAAACAGTTGTTGGAAAGCCATAGGCGTAGGAATAAAGTAATGTGTGTTTCGGATCTACATTGATGCAGATAGATGAATTAGTTACAGTGGTATTGATGTGCTAAGACATATGTTGTTGTACTTGGTAGTGGTCGCTGGTGTATAGAATACTGTTTTCAAGTTTGGTAAGATTGGTTATTTTCTGAGAGTGTAGTTTGGTGTCGGAGTACCGAAACTTTTAGTATTAAAAAGGGAAGAGTCTAGCACGCAGCCTGTGGCAGGTGCAGAGGGCATACTGCATGTGCTATGTCCGTGCGTGTGAGGTTTATCGATCGATAGGTGACGGGTGGTGGTACCTCGGATAGACACGTCTTGTAGGGGTTCATGTGCTGTTTGAGCGTTTTTCTAATTATTATTAAAGATTTGCAGGTGAATTAATGATTATGTTAAATACAATAGTAATATCGGTTAGACTACTTAGTATAGTTTATCATAATTGAAATAAAAGAGAGAAATAGCAGATGATAATAAAGATGTTTCAGATACTTAAGAATCGTGCCTCAGAAGTCTACTCTTGGTGTGTATATATGTACATGGTTCATGTTTTAGTCGACGGGGTGTGCCAGTATTCAAAAAAGTTTTCCTCAGCATTGTGGTGTCGGTAGGCAGTGTTTAAGGCAATGTATAGCTGCACTCGGAAATCCTTTTCGAGCTTACGTAATTGGTAATGGTCCTAGCACTTGATAATTTCTGATGATATTTGTAGATTACGATTGTGCCAGCTAGGAAATTAAAATACTCTGGTTCAATTCTATTATTTTGTTTTGCTTGAGATGTGTTTGATGATTCTATTAAGCATGTTATAGGTAATAGGACCTGAACTGTGAATGGTACTGGTAGTCACTAACGGTCGGTTGTTCGTTGGAGTAAATATGATTTATGATCTTACTGAATCATTGTGTCTTGGAGATTTTGATGGAGACTGAAGTTGTAGAAATAACCTGGATGGTATAATCACTGTCTTGAAGGAAGGGTTACATTATGTTCGTGGCCATTGATGGAAATGGAAAGTCAATGGAGTTGGTTTAAATTTGTGATGGAAAATTTCTGATGAGAAAAATTTTGATGTCAGGGTGGCTGATTGTATAAGTGAAGGTTTAGAATTCCAATCAGCTGTCGCATTTTGGGTTGTGACGTGTACATATCAGGACTATATTTAATGAATCAATGTGAAGTGCTAAAAAAAATGATGAAAACACTCAGAACCGTTTACTGAAGTGAAGCAGCAGATAACTTTAATCTTCTGTGGTAGAAAGACGTTTTCCTTTTTCACAGGTTCCGGCGAGTTTTCTTGATTTTCTCCTGCACAGCGAATCCGCGAGGGCTGGCCTCTCGGGTTGGGGGGTCGTCTACCTTACCTCCACTTCCACTGTCATCCCTGTCCATTCCTCTGCCTGGAGTGGGGACGCACCTGGATCCGGCAGTGTGTGTTCTAGACTGGGTGCCAACTCCCTCTTCTGCAGTTCCAGTGGTTGCAGTTCCTCCAACTTCGAGTCTATCTTCTTCGGCGTGGGCAAGCACCTCGAGGGCCCACTAGAGGTGTAATGTGTGGTACATCATTCGCGTGTGAATTGTGAGTGGTGTAGTTGGTGCGTGCGTGTAGGTAGGGGACGGGACTCTTCGATTCGTCACAACTTTATTCCAGCTGCTTCGTCTCAAATGCTTCAGTGCAGGTCTTGTGTTTTTTTCTTTGGGTGGTACATTGATGCGAGAGCGTGGTCAATCAGAGGCAGAGTTTTATGTGACATTGAAAAAACACTTACTGCTTTGCCCTTTTTTTTTTTTTTTAGTTTGTTTTGTCGTTTTGCATATGTCGAGTGTTCAGCAGGGACTTTGAGTGAGATACTTAAAATGCAAGATTGGGTTTCGGGTCACTTGAACATTTCTGTGTTTTGAATGAGATTTTGGGGGATTGAGTTTGGGTGTATGGATGGTCTGACACCAGCAGAGAAAATTTAGTATAAGGAATACAGCTTGGAAGAAGGAGGGTGTACGCTAAAGCATCATGTGGGCATCTCGGGTTCGATGGAATATCAACCTTGTTTGATGTTTCAGTCCAGGATTACCAGGTGTGATGTAGTTCCTAATCTTTGCTCCTTCTGATGTTGGCCTTCAGTGGGCTGAGGTGTGTGAGAGTGCCTTTTGAGGGAAGGATCCCTACATGTGAATGCGCAGCACATGAGTGCACAGGCATGCATAAGGGGCCAAGTGATGATGGTTGCGCATTGGTGTCATTATTGCATTTGGATTCCTTTTTGCTTTGATTGTTGCTTTTTTTTTTTTTCTTGTGTGTGGGGAAAATTGCGTGTATGAGCTGGATGTAAAGATCTGCTACATCTGAGACATATATATGACATATAATAACGGTACGTTTGTAGATTACAACATAACACACACACACACACACACACACACACACACACACACACACACACACACACACACACACACACACACACTTTGAATTTGCCATTACAGTAAAAGTTAAAACAATGCAGAATGGGGAAAAGTAAAAGTTTAAACTCACCATACTGCGAGAGTAATGAATGAATGATGAGTTCATGTTTAGATAAACGAATATTAACACGACATGGAGCTGTCAATTTCCGCACGCTGTTTTCATGCTGTGAAAAGTCACGGTAGTTTTAATGTGCGTTATTAACATACAATGTATAATGATGCCAAACCTTATGTATGGCACTAATAGTGACTTTTGCTTGAACTTAGAATCAGCAGATAATGCAGTTGAATTTTTTTTTAAACTTCTGGTTAAATGATGTATGTAACTATACTGCGCTGCCAGCGAAAGAAATGAATGAATCCAAATGTGTTACTTCCATGGACTATAACTGAAATTAAGAGATTATCCAACAGCAAATGCAACATCAAAAACGTAACTGAATTCCTGTTTAAGTTCTGATCAGGACTCATCTTTATTCTGACGATTCTGTAAACATCTGAAAAACAAACATTAGGCATAGCAAAGGAGTGCACGTAATTAAACGAGTCGCTTCTACTGAAGTCGATGGCGAGGTGTGCTTTACTTCTACAGAAACAAAGTAACGTTCAACCAGTACCTTGCAAAACAATGTCCTATTGAAAACGAAGACAACATTGTTTCCAGAACGATAGAATAGAGTGGATCCATGATACCGCTTGATTATTACTGAAGAAACGGTCATATAATATGTATGTATTTGTGTAAATGTATACACATGTATTTACACATATACATATATAAAAAAAGTAACTAAAGTCTTTTTTCAATTCTGAATGTAATTAAATACAGCTTGTTGTTCTTGCGCTTTTTTTTTTGGATATAGATAGACAGATAGATAGACAGATAGATAGATAGATAGATAGATAGATAGATAGATAAAGAAAGAAAGAAATCGAACCGTATTTTGTACATAATGAACTTTTGATCGCTCCATCAGATGTAATCTGGAAGCCATTAACACAGCTCTCTAAACGTCACTTTCTAGAGTTGAATTTTCCTTCATTTTGAGAATGGCTGATGTAAAAACTGCATCTATAAAGGATGAATGATGAAAATGCTAAAACTATCGCCCTTTTTCACTGTTGAGTTGTACTAGTATATTTTGGGGGTATGTGCTGAATGACATCTTTTGGGGTATCTTGCTGGAAACAACACACAGCTCAGTGTGGCTTTATTACAAATTATTCAACAGCTTGTCAATCTTGAGTGGTTATAATGACTCCTGTGAGTTTCCGAACTCTAAAATCACCACCCAAACAATCTTCTTTGACGTGTTAAAGCTCTCAGTAAAGTGTGGCTCCAAGGACCAACATGTAACATGTCTTCAGCAACAGGTATCAGTCGATAACTACTTGACTGGTTCTGTGAATGTTTACGAGAATGCACACAGGCAGCTGATGAAAAGGACACAAGGCACTGGACCTAACTCTGTTACATGGTGTTCCCAAGGCTTTGTTCTTCGGCCTGTTATTACTCCTCATACGTATATATAAATGACATTGCAAAGGATCTTAATGCATCATAAAACTGTTGGCAGACGATACTAGTATATTTCTGGAATTAGGAAAAAAAAAACTCATATTCAAACAGAAATACTAGTCTCTGATCCTGTCTAACTTTTCTCACCCTCTGTACAGACATTCTAGCTATCATGATGTGAGAAGAAAAAACAATAAAGAGAGTTAGAAATAATGATGAATGATGTCGACTATAAAATCAATCAATTCGCTATTTTACCGTGGTGCAAGTTTACATTCAAATGGACTGAATTCTTTGCTAAAATATCGCACTATAAAACTAGCAACTTAAGTGAGTTTTTAACCATACCTGTACATGCTGTATAATTTGTTTTGTCCATAATTATGAACTATTTGTTGTCTCAGTTTTTACATATTTCTATCATCTTTCTACGCATCTGTACATGTATCTTCATTCTACATGAGGCTCACACTCTTCTTTTTTCCTGTTTGTTATAGTCTTTGATGTTAATTTGTATTCATTGAAATAAAAAACAAAAACAACAACAACAACAACAAAAACCTTTGATCTTGAACAGATAACTAATGGGGTGATAAAATGGAAAGTTAAATATAGCCAATCCAAAACAGAACACAATTTCTGATCGGTTGATTCCGCAAATATTTCTGTTAAAGTTAAAAGACGTACGTCATGAAAAAGAATCACAAGAATACCTTGGTATCATTATTTAAATAACTGTTAATTGGATTCTCATATCAAGTCTATATATATATCTCTCTCTGTCTCCCTCTCCCTCTCTCCCACTCCCACTGTGTGTGTGTGTGTGTGTGTGTGTGTGTGTGTGTGTGTGCACGCGCGCGCGTGTTTGTGTGCATACTTGTATGTTTGTAAGCAAGCAAGCAATCAAGCAGGCAAGCGAGCAAGCAAGCATGTGTGTGTGTGTGTGTGTGTGTGTGTGTGTGTGTGTGTGTGTGTGTGTGTGTGTGTGTGTGTGTGTGTGTTTGCGTGGCCGCGCGCACATGTACGTGTGTGTGTGTGTGTGTGTGTGTGTGTGTGTGTTCGTGTAGGCCTATATACAGAGGGATAGAGGACTGAAAGTGATATTTGGTAGGTGAAGTCTGTGGTGGGGTAGAGGGGACGGAGAAGAGTTTGTTGATTAGATACATACAAGGAGACGAGAGGAAGAGTTAGTGGAACGAACGTGAAAGAAGGTGGGAACTTGGGCAAAGCCATGTTCAAGGAGTATTCCTAAATACACTGGCATGCACGAAAAATGGAATTCGCCTTCAATTGCCGCCATCATGTTTAGCTATGCAGACAACCTCTGACAATCGATGCAGGACATTTTGAGCGCGGGGTTTGTGTGCCCGAGGCCAGACAGAGCACCGAACTTGCTATAGAGCTCTCTGTCTGGGCGACGCACCCCAAACGCCACACGCAGGATCTTGCTGTTTGTAATCTGATTGACTGACTGTCACGCACCACCTCCCCTCACTTTCTCTGTCTCGCTTGTGTGCGTGTGAGAGTCTGAACTATGTGTGGGCTGCTACACCGTAACTAACAGAGTCCACTGCATAGGTTCAACGAAGCGATGAAAATCGATTCTAGATGTACATAAACAAATAGTTTTGTTCCCAAAATAGAACTTTGAAGTTTCTAAATGTTGCTAGTGAAAGGTTTGATATTTACATTTTGACTTCCTCTTTTTTACATCATGTTTGCTCTTTCCCACCGCTCTCCAGCTCTCACCCTACACACACTCCCCTACCCCCCTTGCAGATCCCTTCTTTATCAACCTTTTGTAAAGTCATTTTCATCATCATGTCTTAGGACTTGTTTACTCGCACTTGTTTTTCTTTGCATTACTTTTAATCTTTGCTGTTTTTTTTTTTTTTTTCTTTTCTTTTCTTTTCTTTTCCTTCTGAAAAAGACTAACAGGTAGAGGGTCAAGACTTTTAGTGTTTGTTACGCTTATTTAGTGGCCCAGTGTTTCAACATTTATTTTTAGCTCTAACCTAACTTACCATAGGGGTCATATGTTAGTAGGATGAACAAAGCAGCCAACAGCCAGTGCTCATATGTTAGTAGGATGAACAAAGCAGCCAACAGCCAGTGGTCATATGTTAGTAGGATGAACAAAGCAGCCAACAGCCAGTGCTCATGTGTTAGTAGGATGAACAAAGAGCCAACAGCCAGTGCTCATAAGTTAGTAGGATGAACAAAGAGCCAACAGCCAGTGCACATATGTTAGTAGGATGAACAAAGAGCCAACAGCCAGTGCTCATATGTTAGTAAGACAGGGGACAGACAGAGACACACATGACATCGGCTCAGAAGCGTAGAAGTCAGCGCTTAGTTTAAAAAAAAGAATGAGTATGAGAGACTCGAAGAAGAGTGGTCTCTCCGCTGCTGTTGGTCACCTAGCTTCCATACATGGTGACGTCACACTCCTTTGAACGTGTCGGTAAGCTTAGATCTTTTGACACAAGTAAGACATATCGAGAAAAGCGTTCTAGCTCTGCCCACTACTCTGAGAAACATTCAGTGTGTTTCTCTAGAATTGTAGAAAGCAAAGGAACAATCAGTGGACAATTAATAAAATCACTAAATCATCTAGTGGCACACTGGATAATATGAAATTCTGCTGAATTCGTGAAGTAAAAAAAAAATACGTTGGTTGTCCATGTACACATGTAACATGGAACTAATAAGAGAAGAGAAGATGGAATGCACGGGAAAACAAACAGACTGATAAGATGCAAATGGACATGAAAGCCATCTGGAAATATCCAGACCTTGGTCCAAACTGACAGAGCTGGAGGAGCCTGGTGAACTGTTCTTCAGTGAGGCACTCAGCTGACTGATGCTGAAGAAGAAAAATGTGAAAAAAAAAGAGAGGAAGAAATGATTATTTGGTGATCTTAACAGAAAAAAAATGTCACTGTAGAATGGTATTGTGATTAGCTAGCAAAGAAACTGGTCAGTTCATGACATGCTGACCAGCTGGTGAACCTGTGTGGTCAGTTTATGATGACATGGTGATCAGCAGAGATTAGTGGTCAGTGAATGATCCTGTTTTAATCAATTACCTGAAAAAATGGCCAGTTGATGATAACATCACTGGTTAGTTTTTTGTTGATGTGGTAACAGTTAGTAGAGCTAGGAGGTCAGTTTGTGTTAACATGGCGATCAGCTAGCTGAGCTAAGAGGGCTGTTTATGATACAGTGCTAGTAAATTAGCTGAGCAGATCCAAGTTGTAATCAGCTATAGTTGATTAGCTGAGCAGATCCAAGTTGTAATCAACTAGAGTTAATTAGCTAAGCAGATCCAAGTTGTAATAAAGTAGAGTTAATTAGGTAAGCAGATCCAAGTTGTAATCAACTACAGTTAACTAGCTGAGCAAATCCAAGTTGTAATCAACTATAGACAATCAGCTGAGCAGATCCAGGTTGTAATCAACTATACTTGATTAGCTAAGCAGATCCAAGTTGTAATGTGTGATAGGATTATGATTATGATCTAGAGCAAAACGGTCAAGGTACTATAAAATGGTGGTCTGTTAGTAGGGCTAAGTGGGTCATACTCAGCCTGACAGATCTCTGGCAAATCATGTCTGTAACTACCATGGAATGATACCTGGCAAGTCTGGTTGTGTGTGCAGGGGTTTTAACAATACAAATTTTGGACAGTGACATTGAGACAACTGTTTTCACTGAAAATGTTGGCAACGGATTTCTACAATTTCCTCACCAAAATCAAACAGAAAATGCTGATACACGAAGGACACACTCAGCAGTTGTACCAGCCTACAACATGAGTTCATGTTTTGACAGGTCATACTCAGAACACATTGCTATCGATGGCACCAAAGGACGAGTATATTTACAAACCAGTATGAGCGGTAGATGTGAAATCACTCTTCAAGCTCCTACAAAGAAAATCGTGAAAGTGCAAATACATGCCTGCAGTGCATCCTTCTCTGTCTCCATAACCTTTTGTGACAGAATAGCGAACTTATGTCTTGACTCGATCACGTATATGTGCTGGCACACACGTTCATTACTTCATCCAATATACAGCATATCAAACAAAATGACGCTTAAAGTGATGTGCTATAATCGTTGTCATACACAAATCGCAGAGGTTTCTTTCTCTGTTCCTGCTGTGTTCAAGTCTGAATCAAGTCTTGAAGTCATATCTTTATCTCCATCTAAGGGTGAGTAAAATTCATTTCATTTTCATCGGTTCCAAACCTTTCAAAATAATTTTGCATCTGTTTTCATGTGATGATTGTAAC